>VUQH01082403.1:0-20351 GCA_015106775.1 Etroplus canarensis | reverse complement strand
CATCAGGCATCTTTCCTCTGAGTTTCTCACACTCTGAAACCCATTCTGAGCCTTCATAATCGACCTTATTTTGGAAAATCATATATTTTCTCAGAGTACAAAATCTATGTTTTTGTTCGTATCTTTCACAAAGTTCACTGTGTATAAGTTATGACCTTGTCTGTTCAAATTATAAGACAACATGGTTTCTGTATGCTGAGAGACAGGCTATATTTTTGTTGATTATTGTTGTTGTGTTAGATACGCGCCTGAAATCAACACTCATACACATTGATTATCACACTGTTTTAGACCATGCTTAGCCTGTCCACGTCAACGATAGGTGGCGAATTACAAACGGTTTCGTGTGAATTCACCTCTGTACGGGGCAAGGCCCAGCCCAAGAAGATAAATGTGAACTGATTCCTGTGATCTGGGCTCATTCTGGCTGAGTTCCTGTGAGAGCTTTGTCAAATTGAGTCCAGCGCTGCTATACTTTACCTGTGACCGCAATTAATATTTTTTACATGAATGGAAGATTCCTCCGGTCTGTTCTTGGGCTTCCGATAAAAGAATCGGGGCTAACAGTACATTTATCCTGTATATTCTTGTTTTGTAATTTATTCTTTTTGTTGCATTTCCAGGTTTTGGGTTATTTATTATTGCTCTAGTTTAAATCTTGTTTCTTCTGTTTGTTTGTATCCACAGAAGGTCATGGTTAATTGATGTCATCACCTCTGGTTTTGTGTTTGTGATGATTTCCGCCCCCCTACTGTTTCCTGGTGTGTTTCCTGGTGTGTGGATTTGCGATTGTACTTCCAGTTGTATTTTGTACTCCTCTGTATCTTGTGCTTTTTCCTTAATTTTACTTCCTGTTGTCATTGACCTGGCCCCCTCTTCCTCCTGTTTCTTGTCAGCTATCAAATCAATGAGTATAGTCCCGTCTTTCCCTCAGTCTTTGTATTGGTGTCTGCGCTCCCTCCTTGTCTGCTCCATGACATTTTTGCCACTCTGGATATCTATTTATTTCCCCTTATTGGACTGTGTGTCTGTGTGTGAGTACTCTTCAACCTGCAATAAAGGTTAGTTGTTTTTTGTTGTATTAACCTCAGTCTTTCCCACAGTCTGCATTTGGGTCCATGAACCTGCAAATCCTGACAGAAAATGTTGCCATGACAGAAGAGGATGCAAGGGATAGGATGAGATGGAGCCAGATGATCTGCTGTGGCCACAAGAAGACAACCTAGGCAAAATTATAAAAAAAATTGTCACTGTCCAAATACTTATACCTAACTGTATACCCCAACCTCCTACTTACGCAGATTGCCATCATCAGAGGACTTGCTTTGGGGAGCAAGTGCAAAAACGGGTAATCCTGCAATTCCTGTATATTTTTGCATGTATTGACTTGTGATGGCGTATTTAAGCCACTCTTCGAAGAGAAAACTACGAAGTTCAGGCAAAGTAGTAAAAATGAGAAACAAAAATGTAAAATTCTCAGTTAAATTTGTGGGACAAAACTTGAAACAATAGTGGAACCACAACACTTCACTTCACTAGGCTGGATCACCCTCATCCCCCCACTTACAGCACCAAACAAGCAATGCCAGATGCACACGCTAGTGAGAATTTCCAACAGTTTCTGGTACACAAAAGAAATCAAATTATTAAAATAAGAGTGACGTTCATTCATGGCGATGTCTTTTTTCAAAACCTAATGTTCACAATGGCTGTGAGGTTAAATCAGATACAATCGGGCCTAATAAAAGACACATTTTCTAAACAAAGGCTTCTAATGTGTAGCGTTTCAGTTGATGGCAAAATGAAGTGCAAATGGGAACCATATTGGGGTGTGGAAGACAGGCTTCTGTTGGCTGTAATGGTCAACTAAAACTATAACCACATGCAAATTCTGTGAAATCTGTACCAGCACAAACCCAGTGAAGATAGAGGGAGCCTTGGTGTGAGAAAAAAAGCTATCAATTCTTACAAATACGAAAACAAAAAGAGATTGCATGCCTCTAAATCCTGAAGATAAGTGAAGCACATTACTAAAGGCATTAACTGTTATATAAATTGACTCAGTGCAAGTGTAAGCTGACCGTGAAGTTGGAAAATGAGTAAATTGCACCTGAAACACAACCATTTTCATGATATTTTCTTGCCTGTTTACTTTGTTTGTTTGTTTGTTTTGATATGCATCGATCTCTGCAAAACATTGTATATTATTTTTGTGTGTGAATCTTTCTTTTGTCCCAGTGGAAGAGCCTGGCTGTGCCTGGGAGGGGAACATGCTTTTCCCTCCAAGAAAGCCTGCTAAAATTCAGGGCAGATAGTGATGATTTCTTCAGGAGTGACTGTTACAGTGCATTTTCATCACTGCGCTCGGCCTTGGCCCTCATATGATGACACCTTGCTGTAAGAGCAACTTTTCACATTAAAGAATACAAAACAGGTGCAGCTGTGTCTTCAGCCTGGAGAAGAAAGAGCAGCTTATCACAGGATGACAGCAGTTTTCTAAAAAGGAAACATGATATGAAATTCTCACTCTTTTCTTGTCACTTCTCTTTATAGTTGTTTTCCCACGTGGCCGAGGCAGAGTTGCCTTAGACGCAGCCACATGTGAACGATTTTGGCTCACCTCGGGCTAATTACAAGGTGATGACATATTGTGCAAAACGTTTGGGTAATTCAAGGTATCACCTGTCATGCTTTATGTCTCAATTAAGTTTGCAAGAAACTGACCCAGTTATTCACTCTAAAGGTCCAACATCATGGAAAAAGAATTCAATTATGTTTTGCGTTTTTAAAAATAAACTTGAAGACGCGGGAGCTGTGAAAATTTAAAGTTGCATAATACTCCCATTCCTCCAGCCATGACGCAATTAGATGGCGGTGGCTACTGGTGAGTTTCACAGAACGGTAAGCGGAGAAGATGACCACACGCTTCTTCCCGCAGTCCAAGCACATGCATGTTCAGTTAACTGGTTATTCTAAATTAGCCATGGATGTGACATGAATGAGTGATTAAAGTGCACAGATTAATGTGCTGTGTAGATGCACAGGGGTCAGTAAGACTAGGAAAGCATATTAATGCCCGTCCATTTTCATTCTGTTCAGTAGATGGCAGCTGGGTTTCTCCCTGCTTGGAGAAGCAGACAAAACTAAGCTGTGCACTGCTGTGCACAGCAGGCCAGTGGTATGAATGTCTCCGACCAAACAATCAGAAACAGACTTCATGAGGGTAGCCTGATGGTCCGACGTCCTCTGGTGGACCGCGTGCTCACTGCCCGGCACAGTGGAGCTTGATTGGCATTTGCCATGGAATACGTGAATTGGCAGGTCCACCAGTGGGTCCCTGTGCTTTTCACAGATGAGAGCAGGTTCACCCTTAACACATGTGACAGACGTGAAAGGGTCCAGAGAAGCTGTTGAGAACGTTATGCTGCCTTTACAATTGCATTCATGTCCGGTTTGTTGGGGGATCAGTGATGGTCTGGGCTGGCATATCCATGGAGGGACGCACAGACCTCTACAGGCTAGGCAAGAAGAAGAAGAAGAAGAAGGATACTTTATTCATCCCCAGTGGGGAAATTGCACAATTTTTCTCCACACAAATGATGACACACGTGTTGACAGTTGGCAGTTATGGTCATGCATTCACACGAACAGAACAGACATGCAATTAGTGAGAGGAAGGGTGAGGAGAAACAAGGCAGCCAGTTTTTCAGGCGCCAAGGGGCACTGTGGGGGTTCAGCGCCTTGCTCAAGGGCACCTCGGCAGTGGTCGGAGGGTAAGCTGACCCCTCTCTGAGTCTCCAGTACACCTCGTGTCCGTGGGGGTCTTGAATTAGCGTCTGAGCGTCAGTCTTCCTCCTCCACAGGCGAGTTTCGAACCAGGGTCACTCTGCAGCCCTCCGGTCCCCAACCAGTCACCAACTGACTGAGCCTGACTGCCATTAGGTATCAGGATAAAATCCTTGGACCCATCGTCAGAACCTGTGCTGATGCAGTGGGTCCTGGGTTCCTGCTGGTGCACGACAGAGCCTTGCCTGATGCAGCAGGAGTATACAGGCAGTTCCTGGGGGATGAGGGAATTGATACCATTGACTGGCCCCCATGCTTGTCTGACCTCAGTCCAGCAGAACACCTCTGGGACATTGTCTTTCGGTCCATCCGACACCGCCGGGTTGCACCTCAGACCGTCCAGGAGCTCAGTGATGGTCTGGTCCAGATCTGGGAGGAAATCGCCCAGGACACCATCCTGGGGGAATTCTTCTACAGTTAGGAGAATGTCCCGATGTTGTCATGCATGCATACAAGCACGTGGGGGCAATACAAACTACCGAGTACCATTCTGAGTTGCTGCAATATGCCGGTATCCCACATCATTTTTTCACTTTGACTTTTGATCTTTGAATTCAGACCTCTGTAGGTTGATAATTTTCATTTCCATCAAACAATATGACGTCCTTTTATTCCTAACACATTACCCAATCTGTATCAGTACAGATATCCGGCATGATGTTTTCCCATTGAGATCTGACATTTTTTCAAAGTGTTTTTTAATTTTTTGAGCAGTATAGAAACTTCATATTCCAAGTAACTCATTTATCATTTTGTTAATGCAAATTCACAGCTGCATGTACTCCACTACATGGTAAAGGAGCTGCAGTAATAATGTAAGAACGTAACATAATGTAGTAATAACAATCACAGCCTCACCACAGACTCTCCATATCATGAAGTACAGAAACTTTAATAACAACAATAATAATAATAATAATAATAATAATAATAATCTATTCTAATCGATTTATCTATTTTTTGTAAAAACAGTCAATTTGAAAACTTATGGATAGCAATAAAAATTATATTTTAGGATTACAAATATTATTTAGGTTAATGAGCTTCAACATATTGATGTATTAAAAATTACAATAATAAAAAAATAATTTTGGTAATTACCAGTGCTGTTACCTTAGGGCAGCTGTAGCACAAACTTTACATTGGGTGGTGGTCTAATAAAGTTGTGAAGCACTGTACCGTGAGGCAAATAATAGCAAAGGGATAGCAAGCTTGAAAGTTTTACAGAGAACGACAATCTTTGGCAAGATTCTAAAACTTATAGTGTGTAATAGTGTTTTAGTTTATTAAATATTAGTGGTGAAATGGTAAAGTGTGTGTTGTGAGTTTTAGCTGATGTAGAGAGAAGACAGTTTTTTGTTGTTTTTTTTAATCCATCCTCATTCCCAGAGCACCAAATTCGGCTGTTTTGTTTAAATATCTGACATCGCAGAGACACTTGATATACTTAAAATATCTGTGCACTGGTGCATCAGTCGCCGCAAGACAGACACTGAAATTTTCAATTCCATTGATTGGTCATGACCTTAGTGTCACATCTGAACACACCTTTTTTTAAAGTACAAGGTAAATGCTGCAAACAGTTGTGTTTTAACCCAGACCAGGATGTTTTTCTTAACCAACTTTTTCAGTCCCTAAATCAAAAAGTAAGCAAAACCAAATGTAAACAAGTAAAAGGAAAAGGACAAGTAAATGCAAAACATAAAGCTTTAAAATGACACACAAACCTAATTCTCCTGGTGGAGAGTCTTGGGATTTACAGTATGTCACCATCACATCCCAATAGCAGATTTTCTCACTCTTTCAGACAAGTCTATGTGCTTTCAGCGTCTGCTATTACCAAAGCTGCTGCACTAAAGCGTCCAACACTAAAGAACAACATGCATATCTCAAAAACACCATGGCTTTGTCAACATGGCAGTATTTGACAACCTGGAGTTGAGAATGGATCATAATTCAATAACTATAAAAACCTGATTCTACATGTATGTATATATGCATGTATGTATGCATGTATGTGTTCAGGTGTCCCACAGAAACACAGGATTTTTGATCCGGTTTGATTTACAAAAGGCTGCACTAAAGGACACACACTCCTCTAATGTCTGGCTTTTTACCAGTGGATGTGAAGGGAGCAGTAAAGGAGGTGCAGTTTATTTGCTGCTAGTACAAGCACAATTAAAAAAGCACCAAATCAGCACAAAGTCACAAGCTATCAGGTTTCTATGGCAGAACCCACTGAACCACTGAAAAAAGAAAATCAACAACTAGAAGAAAACTAGGAAAGCACAAACCTAAGCCAAGGCCACAGAGGCCCACCATGTTACCATTACAGCTAATTTTTACCCCATAATGTGATTCCTTGGCCATGAAAACCTACCTGTAGCACGTGTAAGCACACTGATATTATTATAAGCTCTAAAGTTATTCAAGCTAAAACTAATTTTCAGTAAAGATGGCTAACTAATGAAGATGTGTAAAATGTGTTGGCACTATGGTGAATCAGTAGAATTTCTCCTACCATTTGAGGTTAGTTGCAAGTCTGTACCTCTAGCGGCTCCCTCAGGCTTTGACCAAAATCAAAAAAAAGATGAATATGGAAAAAACAATGATTTTTTTTCAATATGTTTTTTTTTTTATTATTCAGAATTACTTTAACTAATTCTTTACATTCTCCATCATTTGGCTTCCTAATGGATGTAAGTACATGAAATAAGTCTTGTAAATTATATATATATATATCCATAGCCATGGATTTCAAATCCAAAAAACAAATGTTGCTTGATGTGTGGCTGGCTTAGAGACTGGCTACTTTATTTTACTATTATCTTTAAAGTTTTTATTTATTATCAAATTAAGCTATTTTTAATTTGATTCATTTTAACAGTGTGTTGTTTAATGCAGGCCTGGACGTGCCAACACACATTTTTTTTACCTGCAACACAACTGATCTGTTTTGTGGGCACTAAAAGTAAGCAAAACAGTAACAATTTTTATTATTTTAGTTTTATTATTTCACCTGTTGGTGACTGTTTCACCCTCATTCAAATGTCTTTGGCAGCACGTTAGAGATTTTTTTGGGTCAAAAATTCCCCTAAATGGCCCCTTCTATAGTAAAGGTTGTCGACCCCTGAATTAAACACTTCACAAAGTTACTGAGACATGAGTTATATCTGGGTGAAGCTGGTGAAAGACAATTCTCCAAGAGTCTTTCGCCTCTTTTCCTAGAGTTATTTTTTGACGCAAGCATAACAAAAAATTATGACCTGAAGTGACACAGTACGTCTGATTTCAGGTGTGGCTCAAAAAGACATGTGCCAAATCTATGACTGCATCCCTTCTGAAAACCTAAAGATGATTCCCAGACAGCCGAAGTAACAGTTGCCAGCAGATTTAGCAAGATATTTGGGGAAGTTGAAAATAAAATATTTGTGATTCCAATGCTGAATTCCAAGCCTGCATAAATTCACACTTCCTCCCTGCACCAGCGTCTCACATAGACACACTCTTTGTCCCGTTTAGTTCCTTTTGGAGCAGTTTGTGCTCCTCGGCTCTCCGTCTCTGCAGTTATGTCTGGCTCAGGAGTTGCATGAGATGATCTAATATCATCTCACCAATGTTCCCAGTGTTTATTGTTTGGATAAAGATTTGAGAAACAAGATTCTCTTTGATCACCCGGCAGCCCAGAGGGTCGAGACAGATGACCGCAAAGCCAGGTTCTGCTTCTGATGGAGGTTTAATCCTGTTAAAAAGCAGCTTTTCTTCTCATGTGCTTGCTCAAGAGGTAATAGATGAGCTTCTCTCTTTGATACTGTAAAGTCTTCTAAAGTGCCCTGAGAGGGCTCATGTTGTGAGTTGATGCTATAAGAATAAAACTGAAGTGAATTATTCCATAAGTTACCTGCCAAACACAGAAACTATAAAGACTTTTCATTAGTAATTAGCTCCTGTGTCTTTTAGGATAAAAAGGCAGGCGACTGACTTTAATTAAGAAAGCATGGAATTAAATTTGACTTCTTTTTTTTTTTTTTATAACAGCACTTTGAAAGGCAGAAAAACCCCCTCAGGACAGTGCGATAGAACCATTTGAGGTTACTGCTCTGTTTTTATATTTTCAGCTACGTGTCTGTTGTTCCCGAGATGTCGAAACTTTGATCCAATCATTGCATAGTATGTTTGTTGCAACTTCCACATCTGGACTGTGGTCAGGTCATCGAAACCGGTGAAAAACAGAATAGCTTGTGAAAAGTGTGACTGATGTCAGAACGAGGGTGGACTTGTGATGGATGAAAACGACACAGGATGAAGTCAAGAGCTCGTTCCTGTGTCAGTAAAGGAAAATGTTTTACTCCATCTGTTTCTTTTCTGTCGGTGAAATATAGAGCCATAACTATGGTTTGAGACTGATAAATCTCATACGTGCTGGTTAATTTGGAACATTTTCCGTTGCTTCCCAAGTTGTAGCTCTGTTACTCATCACAAGTGTGATTATCAGGATTCTGATTAAAGGAAGTCTCAGTACAGGACAAAAAAATTCCCTCACAAAAGGGATTAAAGTGGAGTCTTTTTACAGGCGCATGGGCAGCAGACTTCCTCTGAAACTGTTTAGGAACGTGAGTACCAAGTTAATACTGTTGCCGCTAAAACACCACACACTTAATCATCATGATCTATTTTCCTACATTTAATCCTCACAACATTATTTCTGGGTTTACTTTTCATTAGTGTAATCCGATGTGCCAATTACAGAACCACAGACATGCATTTTAACGGGATTTAATTACATTAAACATCTTAACTTTACTTAAAGATCAAATGGGGACAACTTTTACACTCCAAATCTGCTCTTTTTGTTCTTCGCCACATTCTTCTTCTAGATCAAAATAGATACTTTGGACACTGTTTCCGTCTTCTTTGTTGATGATTTTAATCTGTATAAGATGTTTGTCATTACTGAGATTTTGTGCCATACATGGTTTCAATTAAAGATGAGATATGAGTCTTTTTTACTGGCTTTCCTGTACACAGTGGTTTTAGAACTGCACCGTTCATCCACATGTAAGCAAATTCTTGAGAACAGCAGTTTTCTATCTTCCTGTTGTTCACTGATAAATTTGATGTTTGGGTTAATGTTGGCATTTTGACACTGTCAATGTTAATGACAGGCATCTTGTAACATTTTCATATCCGTCACCAATTAGTGACCAATTAACCCAGCTGTTTCCGAACTTTTTCTGGCACGTCCCACTTCAGAAGCCGGGGAAAAAAATGTCTGCACCCCACAGCACACAAAAATGCGCATCCTGCGTCCTCCACTTTTATCAGTCGCTAACAATACAAAAACACAACACAGCAGCATCAGCAAACCTATCAGCAAATCTATTCAGCTTAGTTTCACTTTAGATTTTTCACCTGGTTGTCCATGCCCCACAGTTTGAGAACCTCTGTATTAACCTTAGCCTGCATGTCTTTGGACTTTGCAGGAAGGCTGGAGTGTACAGAGGGAACCTGTGTGGACACAGGGAGAACATGCCCCAGCTGGCTGGTGGATTCAAACCCAGGACCTAACCACTGCACCTCTTTGCCACCCACATCTACACAGCAAAGCTAAATCTTCTGTCAGTTAATTACTGTAGAGATCCCTTAATTTGGTTACTATATGGGATCATTTTGTCTTTGGTAAATCCCCTCTCACACACAATAAGTGGCATCTTTTGTGTTTTTTCTTCTAAACGCCATCTTGAGCTTCCTCAACAGGGATGCTGGTTAACAAGGCAAGTTTAATGGTAACAGTTTCCATGATTGGAGTGCCTCTAAGCCCATGATCTTCTCAGCAAAGCCAAAGGCGTTCTTAAAATACTTCTGCTTGGCATCTGATGACGTCTTTGGATTTGAACTTCAGTACTGGGAATAGTCCCCCCCCCCTTTTTATTTATTTATTTATTTATTTATTTAAATTTTTATTTATTTTTTTTTTCTTTTCTGTTCTTCTTTTTTTTCTTTTTCCTTCAAAATTTGTTAACTAATCCAATTTCATTACGCTTATTCAAACTGAAAAATGATGCAAGGGTATGCAGTTTGTGTGTGTAATGGGTATATGCATGTATGTGTATATGTTATGTGTTTGTGAAAAAAATTTGAAAAAGACAATAAACATACTGGCAAAAAAAAAAAGTACCTGCAAAATAGCACCTATAATGCAATATGCACAGATATCATAGGTAAAGTATATAAAGTAATGAGAGTAAAACTCTCTCTCTTTACACAGAAATATCACAGGCACTGCATGGAGAAAAGAAATAAGAAAATCAAAGACAGAGTAGAAATTATAGTGTTGTATTTGAAGGCGATGACAAAGCATGATGTAAGAAGTAGCAGAAGTTGTCCCTCAGAAGGGGGATTATTATTAAATATTTTTTAAAATGTATTTCAACCCTTGCCTCTGTAAAGTGTCTGCCGCCTTCATGCACGACACCTCAAAGGTCGCAGGAGGTGGCGCACCACCTGCTACTTGAGAAATTCAGAGAACAGTCAAAGTTCAGGATGTCCTCAGCAGTGGGGTTTCATTTTTTTCCACAGGGTGAGAGAGTCTAGCTTGGACTCAAACTCTGATGAGGATCTGGTTGCATTTGCCTCCAGCATTTAATCTGAACGGAGCGTTATTGCTTAAGGAACATCACCATGGCCAAGAGAGATAGGAATTTATGCCCTGCTTCTCATTTATAACTACATGTTGTGAAATGACTGAGTTTAGGCAGATCGTTTCATTGAATGATGGTTGCAAGACAGCTGAAAGTCTTCATGGTAGGAACTAGACCTTTGAGCTTATATTGTCTTTGGTTTCATGAGCATCATAAAAGTTACATTTTATTCAACAATCTTGCAACATTTAATTTGAAGCACGTGGGGATGTGTCTTTTAAGCGGTCGGTACGTGGGTTTTCCAGTTTAGTTTTGTGTCAGTTTTGTGAATCCCTGATATTTGCAGAAGCTGCAAAATCTTGTCCAAGTGATCACAGGCTCAAACCTCTTTAGTTACTGTGTCTGCTGTCTAGCCCCTGATATCTAAAGCATTCACATTTTTGATATAAAAAGAAACCTTAGATCAGTCAAGCCAGAGTAACACCAGTCGTTTTTTTTAAATTAACTGGCAAATATGAAATTGCGGTGCTGCAGGGGACCAAAACTAGGGGAGGTGGTGGTTTGAACTGCTACCAAAGCCATGACTGATAATGACTGTGCACGCTGGCTTATTTAATATGGTGGAGTTAACATAGATGTCACTGCTGACTGGGTCACATTTCTGACACGTGCACCAAACGAGGGAGGAAAAGCATGTTTCGATGTAATCTGTTGCTCATCTCAGAAATGCTGGCACTTAACAGTCCCAATAAGCAAATTTCTCAAGAGCACCCAATGTTCGTGTGCCACTCCTTTTCCTTTATTGTTTTGACAGCCAGTATTTGTGTTTTTAGATGTTTAAAGGTAATTCTTCAGCTATGGTCCATTTTGTTCTGGAAACTTTAAGAAAATCTAAAAAAAGATGTAGAGAAAAGTATTGATATGAAAAAAGAGCAATTTCCCCCCCTGGGACTGATAAAATATTCTAATTCTGATTATTTCTCCATCTTGTGTAGAAACATTTCCTGATACTGGCTGTGATGAAATTATTTAAATAATAAATAATAATTACATAAAGTAATATAGGACATTTTGAGTGATCTAAGCCAGTAGAAAAGCATTGATAACACTGACGTTGTCATTTCCATCACAATGTGTCTTTACCATCACAATAAAGAAAGTAATTTGAAATCACAGCCGTGGAAATTTTATTTTTGTTTGTTTTAGAAATGGTAAAAATATATTAGCCTGCTAAGTATTCTCTTTGGAGTTAGTAATAAATATACACAAAATGCATAATATGAAATGTTTTTTCTTCTTGTAAATTCAAAGGAATCATAAGCTGTATGGAAATAACAGCCAAAAATCATGCTCTCAATTTAAACAAAAACAGTTTACTTTGATTTGTAGTTATTTAATTTCCCTCCACGAAGCGAACTCTGTCCTCCGGCCACGTGCTCCCCAGTCACATGACTACTGCTTTGGTTACTAAGTATACAAACCTTAAAAACAACAAAAACAAACAAACAAATCAAAAAGAACTTCCACATTTTGTATAGTGTGGTGGAAAAGACAATGACCCCAATGGATAGGTGTTCTTTTTTTATGAAAAAATATATAGAACAATAATATATTTTATAACACATGAATAAAATGAACATTTATGTGTCGTCTGTATAAGATTAACATTAAACTTGAATTAATTAAGGTTGAATGTACAAAACCTGAGGAAATACTGCAAAAACTCACTCTCTCTCTCTCTCTCTCTCTCTCTCTCTCTCTATACATAGAGAGAGAGAGAGAGAGAGAGAGATGTATGTATGTTTGTATATATATATATATATATATATACATACATACAACAGCTGGCTAGTTTAGGCCCTTCTGTATGGCGTGTGCATGTGCTTGCGTGGGTTCTCTCACAGGCTGTTCCCATGGTGTTCACTGAGAGCACTTTCGTCTATGCTGCCTTGATCTTTACCTCTAGTCATCTTCTCCATGGAAGGTATCACTTCTTGTGACTGGTGTTCATCTTGTAGCCAAGCAACTCAAGGATCGCTGCTACTGTGTAGCTCGGCTAGTTGGTTTTAGCAGTGGTCGCAGTAGGGATTGTCCATAATGCTGGATTCACATCTTCCAGCAGACTTTCAGACGGTACTTTGTGTAGTCTTGGCTACAGCTATGGAGGGTGCGGGTTTCCAGCTTCTCTTTCAGGTCAGCTGCTCTTGTATTCGATGTACAAGTTATTATTGGGGCTTGGTACCCAGTCTTGGAGTGTGAGGATGACAAAATCTCCCCCCAGACCTCGTCAATCTCTAGTCATGATAGCAGATGCTTTTTGTGGATGTTGGAACACTGAGTTACTAATTGTTTCAATGTTAGCTCAGATGTTGGGTTTCAAAGAATCCATAGGTCTTGCAGTCTATTCATATAATCCCTTTCAGTGGGGTTACATGTTCCAGTAGCCCACTTTTTGTAAGATTGTCCTGGTTCCCCAACAACTGGAGCAGACCCTGTTAATCTGGGTGACATCTCAGCCAGCGTTATTCTATTAGTACGTGTGTTGCTCTAATCCAAGGCAGGCAGGTAGCGCGAAGGGGTCTTGCCTAAGTAAGTTATATAAAGGTTTTAGAGCAACATATGCTCCCCTCATGCTCATGTTGTGCAGAAAATTGTAAAATTTCTCAGTTGAAACATTTGTTATGTTATTTACGTTCTGTTGTGAATAAAATAATGGCTCATGTGATTTGAACGTCTTTTAGTTTTCATTTTGTTCAAATGTAAAGAACGTCCCAACTTCTTCTTCTGCTTATCCAGTTCAGCGTCGCGGGGGGCCCTGGAGCCTATCCCAGCTGCCATAGGGCAAAAGGCGGGGTACACCTTGAACAGGTCACCAGTCTGTCGCAGAGCCAACACAGAGAGACAAACAACCATTCCCGTTCACCTGTGGTCAATTTAGAATCACCAAATAACCTAACCCCCTTTGCATGTCTTTGGACTGTGGGAGGACCCGGAGAGAACATGCAAACTCTACACAGAAGGGCCTAAACTAGCCAGTTGTTGGATTTGAACCCAGACCTTCTTACCGTGAGGCAACAGTGCTGACCACCATGCCACAATACTGCTACCACGGACCCAAATTGGACCATAGTTGAAAAATCACCTTTATAGTCTAAAATATTTACTTGTAAAAATTAAGTTGCCTTTGACATTAAAACTAAAATTGACACTTGTGAAAATGAGAGTTCTTTTGTGATTATTGTGTTGATGTGTATTTGGTTTTCACTGTAAATAAAGCACATAACTAACTCATGTTGTACCATGGAGGCAGCAGAAATAAAAAAAATGACATGGAGACAATAAAATCAGTTTATTTAAAATAAAAACACCAACAGGCACATAAAGTTGAACAAGTAGTCCCTGCGAGTCTGTTGTCTGTTACATGAACAAAACCAGGCAGCCCAGAAACCTGCCATCTGTCTCATCAGTCTTTTTTATATATGAGGTGTGTGTTTCAGTCTCAGCAGCGAGCAAGGCTGCTAGATGATTTGAATGTGAGAAAGGTTCAGACCTTAGAGATCAAGGATACGGCTGCTCCCTAGGCAGAACAGTGCAGGCATGCTGTGCATCAAAACCATATATCTCTTCTTCTCTTACCAAAAGTAAGAGAAGAAGAGATATATGTTGGCTGGCAGCATCTTAGAATAACTGAGCTGCTACATCCACACATGCCTTTGAATTCCTCAAAAAACAGCGTTCATCCTTTTATGTTTTGTGCATACTTGATGGATGAGGAGTGTCACTGAAGGCCTTTTTTGCACTTTTGGTTTTAATCTGATTATATAATCTCACAAATATGTAAACCACATTTATGCCTTTTTATGTCCAAAAAAGTGTCCGTTTCTTTTGAAAACTAGGTCAATTTCTTTTAAGTGAAAATCTATACCGACCAAGTTATGGAAAATTTCATTTTGCACATAGCCCGTCCTTTTAAGTCAAGTGGCTGTTGTGCAACCTGCTAGAGCAGTGCTTCTCAAACAAGAGGGGCACAGACTGCCCCGTGAACAATACAAAGTGATATCAAAGAGAATGGATATGATTTTTTTCAGGAAATAGAAACAAACAGGAGTTTCCTTATGTTATTGTGCTGATGATATGCAGTTTTAGTGAATAAAAATTCCAAGTGGATCCTTTTTTGTTGTTAGTAAGTGATAAAATTGTGTGGGGTGTGCATTTTTGTTTAGTGTGGGTTGTCAGCTTTTTTCAGCTTCTGAAGTGGGAAATGTCAAAAAAATGTTTGAGAGCCATTGTGTTAGAGGGTGCCTGTGGGTTCTTTATGTCCTCAGTCAGTATAAATGACACGTAACTAAGTGTTTATGTGCCAAAACCCTGCAGTACGTCTCTCAAAGTGAAAATTTTGAACTTGCAAGTTAAATAACTGCAAATCTCACTGTTATTATCATATCGTTATACGCTATTATATTTCTGGAGCTGCACTGACCGTGAAAATCTACCAGACAGCTGCATGCGGTGGGGAAGTTGTGTTGAACTCAAATTACATGTTATAACAGCTTGGCAAATATACATTATCTTTTTAACTACTTTTAGTTAAAGCCAGCTGTGAGAAATCAGTGTCTATAAGTCTGCGTTCCTCTCGATGCTGTTGGTACATCTGGTATTTTGTTTACATGGTACAGAGAACAAAAATTAAATCAGAATGAAATGTTTTGAAAGGGACTGAAATTAAATAAAAGTAGCTCAAAAAGTCACCGTGCTAGCTGGGTCAGCCCACGTCCTTTCAAGTGTCTCACACAGTATTTTACAACAGAGGTTTCCTTTCTTCCCTGAAGACCAATAAAGCAAGTACAACATATTTCACGAGTAACACCATAATTAAAAACATCAGCTTGTAGCTACATTTTGTTTTTTTAAGCTAAAATAAACCAAAAACATTAATCTAGCACCCAATAATACCAGTAAAAACTTTTAGGGGAAATCCCACATTTCTCTGTCATCCTCCTCCTTTCATTGTTTTGAGGCCAGTATTATTTTGTATGTATTTGTTGCAAGTCTTTTTCCTTTATCCGGTCATTCAAACAAAAAATAACACTGCTTTTGCAATATTTTTTCCGACTGAGTAAGAAAGGGGCATGTTTTGAAGCAGTCATAAAAACCCAGGGAGTTTTGGAATAAGGAGCAACTGGGCTCAGGGTTCATTTAAAACGTGATGGATTTTTGCAGTTAAATAAATATATCACACTTGACATTTTACTGTCAAGTATAGAGGACTAATAGACACACAAAAAAGGAAAGGCAAAAGCTGTTCTTCAGTGTTCTGAGCATGCATCTCTATGCCCTAACACAGATGTACGACATGAAAAGACTTCCCAAGAGTTTACCCTCGTCTTTTTACTGAATTACTGTTTTACACTTTGTAGTGTTTTGTCATGATCCTACTTAAAGGTGCTATCTGTAACTTGAAAGTGCCAAAGTTCACCATAAATTTCACCAGGTAACACTGTTTTATAAGAAAGTGTTCATGTAGTTGCTCCTAGGTTAAGAAACTAGAAAATGCAAATTTTGGCCTGAGATCGGGGTGCTGCAGTGGTTAGCAGTCTTGAAATAATGCAAGAACATTCTAGGTTCAAACTTCCAGTTCAGGTGGGGCCTTTTTGTAGAGTTTTTATGTTTTTCCAAAATACAAAGACATGCTTGTTAGGTTAATTGGAGGTTATACAGTAAATTGGTCATAGGTGTGCCTCTGTGCTCTAGGTTGAGGGGTACCAGTGGGGGCCAATCACGTTTTCATAAGTCGTAACTATATTTTCATAACCAGCTTAACTGTAGTTTCTTTGACTATAACGTATATAGCAATGAAAGATAAACTATTTCACAAATGTCCACCAGCCTCTGACATTGGCTCACTGACATTTTTGGAAAACTCTTCCAAGCAAAATTCCTTTAGCTGCAACATATTTGAGGGATTTATACATGTGCTGCATGTATAAATCCCTCAAATATGTTGCAGCACATGTATAAATCCCTCAAATATGTTTGAGCTAAAGGAATTTATACATGTGCTGCATATTTTGAATCCTACGATATCTCAATTGAATTCAAATCTGCTTTTGTTTCCATAACAGTCCATTTCCCCTTTTCCAACCTTCTCTGTTGGACTGACAAGTGTGGTAAGAATCAGTGTCCTATTACAATGGGGTTCAGTCAGGGCAAGCAAAGCAAGCAGTGCTTACATATCAAAAAGAAAGTGTTTGCTGTGCCAAGCCCAAACAGTGAGCCATAACTGACTCTCTGTTTAAGCATTGCCACAATTGGCTAATGTCTCTGGAAGCTAGCACGACTCTGAGCCATTGGAATCTATAGTTTCTGTGATTTTCACTGGCATGTCCGTGTTCAGTTAACAAAGGTAGGAGCTTGTGAAGCTTTTTTGGTTGTTTGCACACGCACATTGCAGTCTTTGAAAGAGACCAGTATGCTAGACAAGCTGTGTCTGGCTCTGCATGCATTGTTATTAGATCTGTGTATTATTATAAACAATTGTGTGTGAAAACAGAGGTAGAATTAACAAGTAAATAAGAAAATGACTGTGAGTTCTTATCTTAAGGGATATTTTTTCACTTGCTAATCACTTTGACCTACATGTGTGATGTTGAGCAGTTAGTTTGGAAAGATTTATAAAAACTAATTTATCACGCAAGCAATGGACGCCTAGATGAAGGAAAGAATGTGCCAACTCTTACTGTTTTTAATAAATGTTTACCAAATCTTTAACCACTATTTATACTAATACTAATACTAATTTTTAATTTCCCAAGGGAACTTCCCGAGGGATCAATAAAGTTCTATCTATCTATCTAATATACCACTGTAATTTTTTACTATTATTTTAATCACTCTGCAGATATTGACAGGTAACTATGTCACATAGTGCTGAAGCCTTTTAATTTAGTTGTGATATATTTTTTAAAATCTTATTGATATAGTTTTGTTTTTTTATCAAGATGTAGGCCTGTTTCTCTAGTAGTAGATACTTAGCATCCATCCCAACAATCAGCGTGACGATGTCTGGCACCCTAACCAGCATGACAGTTGTCTATATACTGATCACTTTCGGTGTTTTCATACAGTGCCGATCGTCTAGCTGTTCGTATAGCTGGCAGTACTAGGGTTAATGAGGTCCATCTTCACAACATGGCCAGTCTAACACAATTGCAAATCTGTAACTCATAAACCAACTTAAAATTAAAAAAACACACAAAAATTGTATCAAATGTTGAAAATAAGATGTTATACTATTTCATTTAATATAACAGCTTATGTTGAATTTGATGGCACCAGCACATCTCGAAAAAGTTGGGAAAGGGCAACAAAAAGCTGGGAAAGTAAGTGATACTTAAAAGAAACATCTGGAGGAACATGTTGCAACTAATTAAGTTAATTGGCAACAGGTCAGTCATATGATTGGGTACAAAAACAGCACCTAAGAGAAGCAGAGTGTCTCAGAAATAAAGATGAGTAGAGGTTATTTCCCCTCTGGGGATTAATAAAGTATTCTGATTCTGATTCAACAATCTGCAAGAAGAGAGAAAGGAGACAGAAATACAGAGACAGTGTACCTGTTTTGCTGTCTAATACAAAGGAAGAAGGCCTCACACACCTATGAGAGTGGTGAAGCCTTCATCCTAAGTGAGAAATCCCTGTTGGAGCTTGCCAGGATGGAGAACAGTGTCCTTGGTAATGCCTTGGAGGGAGTTACAAAAGAGTCAGAGGAAGAGGAGCAACCCAGCTACTCGAATATTGAGAGTGCTGACAGCCTTGATGAAAACAAGCATGGCTTCATAGTAGAAGATGTAGGTGCTGAACTGTCCATCTCCAGTCCAGATGTTTCAGTACTTGAAAACATTTGCCACATCGTGAAATGCAAAATACAACAAAGAAGACCCATTATAAAATTGTAAAATGTCTCCCTTTCAACATTTTAAATGTTCTCTGGGTTCTTTGGTGAATAAAATATTGGTTCATGAGATTTGCAAATCCTTGGATTATGTTTTGATTTATATTTTTGCAGTGTCTCAACCTTGTTGGAAATGGGGTTGTACCCAAAAGAATAAGAGACACTAAATCATGAAACAGTATGTTTTAATCCAGTTCAGTTTTTCTTGTTGATATGTTTAACAGTGTTGGGGTTGCTTGCCTTTCCGTGAAAGTTTCTTCACGCCACTTTGTTTTATTGAGATGTCTACATTGATAACTCTTCGATCATCTTGTAATGATCTTAAGCCAGTCAGATGACTGAAAAGCCTTCAAAGAGCTCATCTCACTCCCTTTAGACTTAAAATATAGATTCCAGTTCTTCTGATCTTCCGTGTGGGCATGGTTGTGGACAAGTGGGAATGCTGATTCATAAGCTGTGGTACTGCACTGAAGTCCCTTTGGACATAAGTGTTTTATTGGATTTCAGAATTAATAAATATAAAATCCTCTCTCTCTCTCTCTCTCTAGCCTGTTGTTGGTTTGTTAGGGGATAGGACAGTGCAGCTTTCATCAAAAATGACAGGAAAATAATAGGCTTCGCGATTTTGGCTGCCAAAAGTATATTAAAACTGGAGAATTTTTCAGCCAGTGTTTTGCAATAGATAGTTGAATTTTTCAACCTTCTGGAAGTGATATGATTAGGTCTACATAAATAATTCTGGAACAAATTGAGATGCGGTTTGGAAACACATTTTAGATCTGTAAATAATAAAGACTAATGCTGAGTTGCTTCAGTAACATTGGTTCCCCTTATCTAGGTCAAGTAAATCCTATATCAACAAAAAATTAACTGAAAACTTGTATTCTACCACCTCGCCACCCTCCCCCCTATCCAGTGTGTTGCTGTATATTGTGCTTCTGTGGAGGAAAGAAGATCACAATGCTACCTTTGTGCTAAAGCATTTTAAACTATGGTCACATCTGCAGAAGTCGCTTTATATTGACTTCAGTTCTGGAAAAATAACAATATACTTTTCATCAATATAAAATACAGCCTACATCCCAAGAAAAACACACATTAATTGTGCTTAGGAAGGTGCTTAGGAAGACACGGAGAGGACGTCACGCGGGGAGAAAGCTTCGGGAAAAGAAGAAGCGTTTTAGACCTGCCCTCCCCTCTGTGATCATGGGGAATGTGAGGTCCATTCCCAACAAAACGGACGAGATCGCCACACTCATAAGACATCAGCGGGAATACAGACAGAGCAGCGTTATTGTGTTCATGGAGACGTGGCTGACCCCTCACATCCCTGACTGGGCCATCTCATTGGACAATTTCTATCTGCTGCGCGCGGACAGAACGGAGGACAGTGGTAAGAGGAAAGGAGGGGGTCTGGCTGTGTTTGTTAATGTGAGATGGTGCAAAGCAGGACACTGTACAGTGAGGGAGCAACTGTGCAGCAGAGACATTGAACTGTTTGCAGTTAGCATGTGGCCATACTATCTACCACGGGAGTTTACGCATGTGATTGTGATAGCAGTGTACGTGCCCCCCTCTGCTAATGCAGACACAGCCTGTGACACGCTGCTCTCCATCTCCAGCAGGCTGCAGACACAGCACCCACAGGCCCTCTTCATCATCTCTGGAGACTTCAACCACGCGTCTCCCTCATCTGTTCTGCCCACATACACACAGTATGTCACCTGCCCCATCAGAGACAATAAAATACTGGACTTGTTCTATGCCAACACCAAGGAGGCATATTCCTCATACCCTCTCCCTCCCCTGGGGAGAGCTGACCACAGCATTGTTTATCTGCAGCCTGTGTAGAAACCTGTTATACACAGGCAGGCTGTGGTGCCCCGTGTGGTGAAGAGGTGGACTGCTGAGAG
>VUQH01082402.1:0-16214 GCA_015106775.1 Etroplus canarensis | reverse complement strand
AGGACTGAACTACAAAAAGCCCCCCTCACACTCACCCACACACACAAACCCAGAACCACATTACACTATAAACCCTGTTCCACTCACTCACACACTCACAAACACGCATACGCAGACACACACACATGATCTGCACTACCTCTACCGCTGCCACCACACATCACTTCTTTTTTCTTTTGGTGCTAGTGTCTTGTTCTGGTGTTGTTTTTTCATTGTGCCTTTCTTGTGTACTGTTTTTTTTTTGCACAATTTTGTTTCTCGCACCATGTTCATCTGGCAGACGAAAAAGGGTTTTTGTTCTGTCACTGTTCACTGTTCTCTGTATGGGTTGCAACTATTGTACTATGTTGCACACGTTACACTTTATCTATTTATTTTTAACCTAAATTTTAAACTGTGGGAAAAAGAAAAAAAAAATAAATCCCTTTTCTCATACGTCTATATGTTTATATGTCTATATGTATATATGTTGCACCAGGTCCTGGAGAAACGTTATTTCATATCACCATGTTCTGCGTCGGCTAAATGTGGTTGAATATGACAATAAAGCTATCTTGAATCTCTTGAATCTCCTAAAGATATTACAGTTGGCACAACACAGCCAAGCAGGTAACATTCTCCTGGCATTCACCAAACTCAGACTTGTCCATCAATAATGCAATAATACTACTGATAATCAGGTTGTGAAATATTTAGAAGGGAAGAAATTCCACGAAATGACTTATTGCAGTAATGACATTCTATTACAGTACCAAAGCAGAATTCAGTGAGCTCTTTAGAAGGATCCATTCTTTCACAAATGTTTATAATGACAAATTGCATGGCTAGATACTTGATTTTATACACCTGTAGCAATGGGATTGAATGAAAGATGTGTGGCCCAATACTTTGGTAAATATTGTATGCTGAACCCATAACCTGGTTGGGAGCAGGTTATGTTCACAGTAACAGCTTAGAATGGGCTGGAAGCACAAGAATTTGAATGTATTCACTTGGAGATGCAAAAAATTTAGATTCTGGGTGCTAATCTGCTTTTAATTCTCTTTTATACAGCTGGAATTGCAGCTACTCGAACACGAAATAGAAAATTGATCACTTACATACATTTGTTGCATTTATCACCAAGAACACCTTTCAATCAATACAACAAATTTCACTTTGCTGTGACAACAAACTAAAATGATTCTCCCGTCCTCTTCATTAGCCAGTGGGAGAGTCAGACCCCAACACTCTGAGTAACCTGCCACATTTCAATGGATCAAGATTAAGGTTTAAGAGCTCTAAAGTGACTTACATTAAAAATAAGAAATAAACAGCAGCACAGAGAACACACTGAGGGGTAAAGTGAATTTATTCCTAAAATGATTTCATTTTTGTGAGGACCATGAATTCACATGATTAGCAATAGTCTGCTGCATTACTAGCTCATCTTATTTGCAGTTAAAATGTTGCATGTTGCTGTTATATTTTTAATGTTCTTTAAAGATCTCTAGCACTTGTTCACCTGACTCAGACTGAAATAGGTGGTGTTTAGTCTGATTTTATGTAGAAGAGTGAAATTACACCTCAACTACTCCCTTTTATGTACACAAAACTTGAGCACAAAGCCTGAGTCAACAAAGAAAGTTGATAACAACAGTCTTGACACCTGTTAAAAGTAGAGTGGGAGATGAAGCCTTCAGCTATCAGGCCTCTCTCCTCTGGAACCAGCTCCCAGTTTGCATTCACAAGACAGACATCCTCTCTACATTTAAAATTAGACTTAAAACTTTCCTTTTTGAGAAACTTTACAGTTAGGGCTGGATTTGTTGTCTCTGAACCACCCCTTAGTTGCGCTATGATAGGCTTAAGCTGTGGGGGGACTTCCCACGATGCACTGAACATTTCCTCTCCACCCACTTCATTTCACCCCCGTGTTTTTATATGCAACTTCTGGTTGCCAATATTTTTGTCTTCTCTCTCCTATAGTCTGTGTTACTCTCCTTTTTTCTCCTTACTTACCCCTCACCCCCTAACCGGTCAAACAGATGGCTGCCTATTCCTCATCCTAGTTCTGCTGGAGGTCTTTTCCTGTTAAAAGGAAGTTATTCCTTCCCACTGTTGCCAAGTGCTTGGTCATAAGGGATCATTTGATTGTTGAAGTTTTCTCTCTGATTTTTCTGAATTGGGCATGCCAAATAATGTTTGAGAACCACTGCTTTTAGAGGGGGAATGAGGAACACATAAATAAGGATTATATTTTCTTGATCAACAACGAGTTGGTTCTGAAAACCCACACCTTTAGAAATTCAATTGTAGACTTTAATTTTAAAAACACAATTACAGTAATACAAATAATTTTCTAAGTCAGCTGTGCACTGCAGCTTTTTGGAAATGTTCCTTAAAACTGAGTAAAAGCTGTAATATCTGGGAACTTTTTCCAACTGCAGATTAGCATTCTGCAGCTGCAGAACTGTATGACTATGAACTGCAGTGCCCTAGTTTATACTTGATGAAGGAAGGAACACGAGACCCAGGGTAAGGGTATGGCTTACTTTTGTGTTTATAAGATTATCAAAACTCTATAGTACAAAGTAGTAAAACACGTAATGCCTTAGATTTGCTAACAAAACTGGTATATAGAACTTTTCTGCTCTAATGGAGCATTCATAGTGCTTTATACACTTGGTTTTAGTTTTAGAAGTTACAGAATTTCACTAATATTTTTCTTTATGAAGAGCTAACCTGATGCATTAGCAGGGTGAATTTATTTATTTATTATTATTTATTTATTGCTTTATTTCAGGCATGTAAAACAAAAAACAGACAGAGTAAAAAGGTATTTGCATACACACAAAAGAGCAGCAAAGAACAACATAAAAAAGAAAGTCCTCAATTGCGAGTCCAAAAAGAAGAAGTAAGAAGTATATTAATGCTTGTTAACTCCAAACCCACGCACAGTTACAATCAGCGGTCAGTATCAGGATATGTATCAACCCATGTTTTTTCTGAGTTTTTCATCTTTTGCATCAGAGCTGCCCTTAAAAGGAGAAAATAGGCTACAACACATGCCCTGTGTGGTAAAACACAACAGCCCGATCCAGCACAGATCATGGGGTGTAAAATCATTAATTAACTATATATGAAGGAGGCTTTCATCCTTTCACTGAAAGTATGAAAGCCTCCTTCATATATAAATGAAGATAAATGTGTGAGTGAGGGTTGAAGTCCAATTTTTATGTTAACTCGTAGTACATTTGTGGTACTACAGTTTACTGTTTAACTGCAATATATACAATGTATAATATAAAAGAAGAGAGAAAGTAAAAATGTACCATGATTTACAAAACATGCTTATTTCATAACTAAAGAATATTTCTTTTAAAAAATGTAGCTAATGGAGCTACTGAACTACTGTTATTAATAAAACATTGTTTTGTTATGAAATAAAATTACTATAAAATCATCCTAAATATTCACATGTAAGTTCTATGGCTAGACAGTACAGGTACAGTAGCCTAAAGCTTTTTTAGTAAATAAGTGTTTGCTTAACATTAAGAGACGCAGATTGCAACCAGTCAAGACAGGCAACTGCTTGGTGCTCCAAGCCAGTAGGGGCACCCAAAGGCTGACAAACTTCAAACTACAGTTGTGGTAATGTGCAAAGTTTGCAATGACAAAAAAATGTCACTCCTGTTGCAAGTGGTGTGCAAGATTCTGTTTACACAAACATTATGAAAACAATGAAAGCTGTTCAACGAAAATGAAGAGGAGTTATCCTTCTGAGAGTGAAAAAGAAAGACGAAAAAAAAAGCTAAAAAAGCACAGTGCAGCAGATAGTAATGGAGAAATAGTCTGTTAATCTATTAAAAAAGCCGTTCATAAAGCTTGGACATTTAACTATTTGTCTGTGATAGACAAGAATAGGAACAACCCCAGGTTTCTTTTCAGCACTGTAGACAGGCTGACAAAGAGTCAGACCTCTGTTCAGCCATGTATTCCTTTAGCTCTCAGGAGTGAAGACTTCATAAATTTCTTTAAAAATAAAATTTTATCCATTGGAAAAAAAAAATTAATACTTTACCCACAAATGTGCCATTAAGTATGGCAACTTCAACTGCTTTTAAGTGATTTGAGGGGGAAATCTTGTGTAATTGTACTCTAAATTGCTCAGGCGTATTGTTGTAACTTATTTTGCCTAGTGGCTTTATGATACTGGAAACTGTGTAGTTTAATTATGCAAAAACCTAAGTGTCCAGTAGAGGCTCCACCATATAAGTTTAACGCTGTGTTTTGTAATTATTGCATTGTGCCTATCAAATGAAGTACAAATAGTGAGAACAGTACAGTAGAATAGTGAAAGCGAAGTCCAAGGACATTCAAAAGTTGAATTTGAGGAATTCTAATTCTATAGTTTGAAAGCTTTTTAAATTGACATTGTTAACGTGTCACTGTGATACGAGCAAATTATTTATAATGTAATGGTGATAAACGCTGGTTAGAGGGGCCCCCTGTGAATTTTGCCTAGGGCCCCAACAGGTTCTTGAATTGCCACTGATTGCAGTAAAAACAAGAATAAAGACAACTGAAGAAATAACTTCATTTAGATCTCATTTTCACATTACCTTATCCAGTATATATTTGTTGAGGTAGGGCATGTAGCCATGATTAGACACTGGCCCATCATCATCATCCTGGAAATGCTCCTCCAGAGCAACTGGATCATGTGGGATGTTCAGCACAGTGTACAGGTTGTGAGAGAGAACCTGATGAAGATATACAAAGACATACAAAGCTCAGTACATAGTCTCAGTTTGTCTCCTACACACTCCTTGTTTCTTCACATATCCGCAAACAACTGCACACAAGCACAGGCAGCTAGTCATCAGTGACTAAGCATGTCAGGGCAGCTTTCTGCTATGTCCCTGGATTCTTTGTACCAAATGGAGGTCAATGAGGAATGCAGGGACTGCAAGGAAAACAAGCAAAATAAAATCACCTGAAGGGGAAAAAAAACTTGCAAAATAAGATTATAATCTTTTATCCAAAAAAAATCTGAGACTGTGTGTGCTGGTAAGGCAACAGCATAGTGTTGGACTTTGAACTCAGGCTCACATTTTACCTCCCATTTGAGCAGATTCCACGACTGTCAAACTCTAAAAAACAGTTGGCTTTGTGGGTGAGCTTTTAATGTGTTTGTGTGTTGACTGTTCCTGGGATTACAGCGGTAATTAACGTAGTACTACTTAGTATGTCCCAACCTGCCACTCCTGGTGAGTTTTGACTCGCGTTCAGACAGACAAAAAGTAACATAAAATGTAAAACCGCTACACGGACGCCCCTTTGGTCTGAGTTCCCTCATCTACAAACGTCTCACATAAAATCCTCCTTACCTTTAATTGCGATTTGGAAACTTTCCCGCACTTCTCCACGTCCAGCGACGTGAAAGCGTACCAGATGGACTTGAGGAGTTCGGATTTTAGGTTCATTTTGGAGACCGCAAAACGCGCAAAAGCTACATTTCCGACGCGGTGCGCAGCGGCTGTGTGGTGAGGCTTGCCAAATAAAATGTGGGGCAGAGCGCAGACTGCGGTGCAAGCTACGAAGGACCAAAAAGTCGACAGATGTAGAGCAGACTTCAAGAGGCGGAGAGTCGAGATTAAATCCCACACGTTCCTCCACGACCGACTAAGACTAAGTCGTTTAAACCAGAGAGGAACGCGCGTATTTTGCGTTCGCCCATGTTTCTCTAATGTTGCGTATCCAAATGACAGAAATGCATTTACGCGAGCGAGCTGGATCTAAGGCGTTTATCCACAGAGGGTGGGTTTTTTGAATTCCTCAAAGTGCTGCCAGCCAAAAGCCAAAACCAAATAGAAGGGATCTGTGTTGTTATCAGACTCAGGAGGCCTGCAGAAGGTTAACAGACACACCCATTTGGACAGAGAGCCTAAAGCATTATTTATCTGGGCAGGTTCAAAAGCTGAGGAGTTTAAGGAGCCTCTGGTAAAAGCTTGCAAAACTGAAGCACTTTGCTTTTGTAACCATTAGTAAAGGTTAATTTAGTTCAGTAGTTTATTTATTTTGTTGTTTATCTTTCCACCTCTCCTTCTGTGTGTTTGTGCTGTGCACATCAGACTATAATGTGTTTTAGTGGAAGAGAAGAAATGAATTGTAGGCGCCATTAAAAGCTGACTGGTTCAGACCTTTGAATCAATGCCAGGTGACTGGAAACAGACTATGACAAGCTGCCAGCTTGTCTGAATTCAGGGTTTCTTCAGATCTCTCTCTCAGAACTCATCTTTTGTGTGATGAAACTGGAGGTGGAGACGTGGCCTTAACCTCAGGCAAAATAGGATAAAAACAAGGGCAGGCTAATCAGACAGAAACCTTGTTAGCACACAATGTAGGGTAATCAATAGCATAATTAGGTCATGAAAATGGTTGTCACTGTCCAGCAGCCACAGCCTGATGTCCGTCTGTCTCTAACAGCCATATGTGTTGGTTTTAATGTAAACTTTGTTGATAAAGTATGAAAGTTTCCATCATATTTTCCAGTTCTATGATTTAATATGGTACGCTCCATAAACCAATCAATGCTGGGTCAGGCTGTTGTGTTTCATCACACTCAGCAGTGCATATGCCGTGGCCTGTCTATTGTTCTCCCTTCAAGGGCAGATCTAATCACCATCGTCTCAGGTGCATGGTAGAAATGAGATGTCATTCAGTTAGCCATAATTCAGAATTTCCCATCCAGAGGTCTTACCTCTCGATGAAAATGTACCACTCTGGCACACTTCCAGCGTGGTGTGTTTAATAGAATAAAGATATAGAGCTGTGACTGAAGCTCTTTAAAATGCAGGCATGATGGACTGTGTTAGGATGTAGGATGTTATTCCACTGTAAAGAGGAAAAAATATAACACGTTAAGATTCCAAAGTGCTTCACAAGATGTTTATTAGACATATGGATACTTCTGATGTGCCTGGAGTATGCATTAACACTATTACAAGTATTTATAAATGAAATATATTCAAGGGTAGTAGACTCTGACATTGCCATTCTCATTGGCTAATCAATATTTTATCTTATTTTGAGGCAAAGCTTTGTTTGTTTATTGCAGTGTAGGTCATGCTTGCTTGCACTGTTGCTTATCATTACAGCTGATTAAACATTATTAAAAATCAAAAGTTCATCATACATTACATTTATAATAATAATAAAAAATAAGGTCAAACCTAAAAAGGAATGGGGATATGTGTAATGACAAGGCTGAAAAGAGTTCATATAATTTCATTGCACAGTAATCCTAAAACAAGTCGATATTTGATTAAAAAAACACCACATTTATCAAAGAAAACTACTATATGGACAAAAGTATTGGGCCACACCTCTTTATCATTGAATTCATGTTTCATTCAGTCCCATTGCCACAGGGATATAAAATCAAACACATAACTATGCAGTCTGCCTTTACAGACATTTGTGAAAGAATGGGTCATTGTAAAGAGCTCGCCGAATTTGAGTACAGTGACAGGATGCCACGTTTGCATCAAGACAGTTCATGAAATTTCTTTCTTCCTAGATATTCCATGATCAGCTGTAAGCCATTATTGCATAGTGGAAGTGTTTAAGAACTGCAACAACTCAGCCATGGCAGACCACATAAAGTTATAGAGCGGGGTTTTAGAGTGTTGAGACACATAGTGCGTAAAGGTCTCCAAAACTCTGCTGCAAAAACTGCAGAGTTCCAAACCTCCTCTGGCATTAACAGCGGCATAAAAACTGTGCACCAGAAGCTTTATGCAAGCCTTGCATCGCCAAGCACATTGCCAAGCATTGGCACACTGGACTCTGGAAGACATGTTTTGTGGAGTGATGAATCACACTTCCCTGTCTCATAGACTGATGAACAAGTCCAGGTTTGAGAACGTACCTGCCAGACTCCAACCTGACTACCAACAGTAAAGTTTGGTCAAGGAAGGATAATGCTATGGCGCTGTTTTTCTATGGTTGACTCAGGTCCCTTAGTTTCAGTGAAGGGAACCCTCAATGCGTCAGCTTACCAAGACATTTTGGACAATTCTGTGCTTCCAACTTTGTGGGAACAGTTTGGGGAAGGCCCTTTTCTTTTCCAGCATGACTGTGCTGCAGTGCACAAAGCAAGATCCAAAAAGGCATGTTTTAATGAGTCTTGTGTGGAAGAACTTGACTGCCCTCCACAGAGCCCTGACCTCAACCCCATTAAACACCTCTGGGATGAACTAGAACGGATTGTGAGCTAGGCCCACTCATCAGAATGTCTGACCTCACAAATTCTCTTCTGGATGAATGGGCAAAAATTCCCATGGACACACTAGAAAATCTTGTAGAAAGCCTTCCCAGAAGAGTTGAAGCTGTCATAGCTGCAAAGAGGAACCAACTCAATATTAATGCCTATGGTTTTACAATGGAATGTCACAACAGCTCTTGTAGGTGTAATCTGTAGGCGGCCCAATACTTTTGTTAATATAGTGTAGCTCTTTGAAATACATTCATTTGTTTTATACAGGACTTTAGTACATATCTCACAATATGAAGCTAAGCTAAGAGTTTGATGTAGAAGAAGAGCAAGAAAAATGCTAATCTAAGCCTGATATATTATTTCATGCTTGGATACATTTCAGTGATATGTTTCAGAACATCTAACAACACAGTAACATCTGGAAGAAACCATTCAAATGTCATGATTTTAAAAACTCTCTAACCAAAGCACTCAACACAGTGGAATTTAGTACTGTTTGTCAGGAGTGTCAACATCAAAAAATACCACTATTAAGCTCTTTCCAGAAACTTTTCAGAAGCACCAAACTAGCACAGTGTAATCTCTGTGATGGGAAAACTAAATGAAGTAGATACAAACATCTGTGAACAGAGCCAGACTAAACGATCAAAGTGGAAAACAGCTGGTGAACATTCCTGTGCATTTAGTGCTGAGGAGTACCAGAGGAGAAAAATTCCAAGGATCAAATAGGTAATACTGTACATAGAGAAATAAATTAAGTCATGCCATCATTTATACACTTGTCAATTAATTCACACAGCAAAGAAGGAGGAAATGTCTCACTGTACTGCCACCAAGAGAGAGATCTAAAGTCTGCTGCCCAAAATTGTGCAACCCTCAGTTTTTCCTACACTGTTGCATGTAGCACAGACTATATAAAGTGAAGAGACAGCTTCTTTCCACAAAGAGTCATTGGTCAAACATGAGGCCAGTGCATGTAATACAGCTGCAAAATGAGAACAGAACCTGAATGATTCAAAACTGACTCTCAAATGAGAAGGAATTTGATTTAAACTGCTGGAGGACATCAGAATTAATGATGCTCACAAGAACATTTAAAGTTGCAATATACAGGTTATTGCTGTAATATTTCATTATAAAGTAAAGGTTAAATGTGCAGTGTAATGGGTACAGAATGATGACACTAATGGCAATTAGATTGGTAGCCTATCCTGGGGTATGAAATCTACTGGGAAAATTAATGCTTGATTGAATGTGCAACTAAAACACAAAGAGACAGCACATCTGATTTCACTAGTAGCCATCTGTAGCTTTCTTCATCTAGCTGAAATGGTGAACAGAGGAACAACAGGAGCAACTGAAGAGGAGACAGAGAGGGTAAGTGCTACCAAAAGTAAAATAAGAGTGAACATTTTTAATTGCAACTTTAAATCTCTGTGGTATGTCTCCAAATGAAATGTTCAACTTTAGGTGTATTTTATTTCCGTTTTTATGTTTTATGAACACAGGTTTTTAGCTTGGACTAAACAATATGTCATATGCTTGGGAGAGTTTTGTGTCTGTATTAGCCTTCAAAGGTCTACAAATGCTTGGGTTTTGTCAGATGAATATCAAGCAATCTGCAATTCTTGAAGCTTTAATAGCCTTAAGAACTCACCCCACTTCACAACGCTAATACACTCAAATGGCATTTTTCATTCCAAGTCCAAACTGTCTACCAAGTGGTCAATCCCAGGAGTTGCTAGTCTAATTCAGTAGATAGTCCATTAATGTGCCACTACACGTCGATGCTGTCTGGGTGTTAGTTTGTTGGCCAACAGACAAGCTAGGGCAATACCTCCAATTTGTGTGAAGGCTAACCCCAACACAGTGGCAGCAATATGGAAGACATTGTCGTTGACCAAGCTGAAGACTTTGCGGAAGCAACCATGTGGGTGGATCCCTGCTGCAGCCACTCCATCAGCATCATCTGCCAGGAGAGGCCGATTCTTGCATCCTTTGCGCCTCACACAGCAGCTGTCTGGCAGGGACACTGAGGTGCCGTTCTCAGTGGGTAGGAAATTCATATGCTGCATAGCCCAGTCTGACATGAGCCAGTCGCGCCAACTATCAGCTCCACAACACTTCAAAGCCCTCTGCAGGCTGTCAAGAGCATCGGCACGACCTTCATCCTCTGTGTAGCCCGCCACTGCTCGTTGTAAGCCACTGCGAAATCCACCAGCGATGTCTTCACGGTAGAAGAGGCCCGAGAGTCCAGCTGCCAAACCGGCTACAAGTGCAGCAAATTGAAAAAAACCATAAGCCCTTAGCACACAGGGCAGGTTTGCAGCCACCCCAAGACAACCCAGGAAGCCCCAGGTAGTGACGGCAGCACCCGTGGACAGAAGGATAAGTGGGGCATTGGGGTAATGGTTGGCAGACAGCAGCATGTAGTCTGCCAGGGAAATTTGAGCCCACACACCCAGGGTGAAGATGGCCAAGCCAGCTGCCCAAAAGAGGCAGCTGAAGGCCAAGAGACCCAGACGCAGAAGGTGCATGACTCCCACTGGGTGGCAGCAGGGTGGGCCAACACCCACAGGTGGAGGTGCAGGGGGTGCCAGGGAGGCTTCTGAGCACACAGACAAAGACAGACGCTGGTGGTGGTGGTGGTGGTGCTGCTGCTGCTGGCTGAGCTGCTCCTCTTGCCCTTGGTATGGAGGCAGCAGGTAACCTGGAATGGCAGAGGGTCGTCTAGGAAGAGGAGGGGGAGTCAGTAGGTCGAGACTCCGTGAAGAAGACAGTCGTCGCACAGCTAGCTGCTCGAAGTCTAAAGTGCGTCTGTTGGGACTTGGCCGAGCCGACAGCGAGTTGTAAGAGAGTGCGGAGCTCATGATTCCGAGTCGAGCTTTATCTACTCGCCTCTCTCTCTCTGTTACACACTATCCTCTCTTCCTTCTTCTAATAGTGCCTTCACCCCCTTCCTCTTGCAACACACGATCCTCCTCCCTCTGTTTTATGACTGTTTATTAATCCGCCACCAACAACACCATAGCCAACTGGACTGTAAATCACATTGATGGGTGCCGCATCGAGTCGTTATCTGTATCCACAGCCGCCTTGCTTCCGCCTTATTTATCTGTATATTTTAAAGGTTCTTTCCACCTGCTTGGTCACCAGTACTCCAAATTCCTCCGCTGATAGTCACATCCCAACATCTGTCTGCTCACTGCAGCCCTGATCAAGACAAGAGATGACTGCAGAGGGAAGAGACTGAGAATCAACTGATGCACACCCTCTCTTGGTGTGGAGGAGACATCCCTTTGACTTATGCTGTTTTCCATTTGTAGAATGAATGAGCTAAGTTAAAACCGACTCCAGTGTCAGTGCAGTAAAAGCTTGTATTAAAGTCCTAAAACACCATATGACGCTATTTATTGAGAGTAGCTGTTCTACTTCACTAGGACTTAGTTGATATTTTGATTGCTGCACAAAAAACTGATAAATGCCAGCTTTTTTTATGACCTGGTTCATGAATCTGTTATTACTATGTATTAAGAACAAATTTTAGATTTTACATTTATCTTTCCTTATCCTCCTACTGCATAACAATCTATTTAATATTTTAGTTCATAAACTAATTTGCCAGCTTTTTTTTAAAAAAAAAAAAAAGACTTTATTGTGGACAATCTGGACCAAAATGTATTTATCATTGTATTAACACATTAAAATACAGCTTTGATGGGTTATTTATCAGAATCAGAATACTTATTTAATCCCAGGAGGGAAATTGCTTAAATCTGCTTAGTACATTTTTCTTGTTATGTACAACTGTAGAATTAATGGCTTATTGGAAAGCGAGCGAAATACATTGTAAAGGGTAAGGAAAGGACATGTTAAGAATAATTTTAAATAACGACAGTTTTTCTAATAATTTAAAATAACCACTGGGGTGTCACTTTTGCAATTTGTGTTACTTAGCAAATTTTGGCCAAATTCCTTTCAGAATTAGATTTTCAGTAACTGTGGTAAAATCTGAAATGGAATCATGACCCACAAAATGGACTTGAATGTGTACATATACACTATATGGACACAAGTATTTGGCCATACCACTTAATTATTGAATTTAGGTGTTTCATTCAGTCCCATAGCCATAGGTGTCTAAAATCAAGCACCTAGCCATGCAGTCTGTCTTTACAAACATTTGTGTAAGAATGGGTTGTTGTAAAGAGCTCACTGAATTTGAGCTTGGTACTTTAATACGGGGGCTGTTGCAACAAGGCAGTTCATGAAATTGGTGTGGTGGGGTTCTCGAGTACTGAGGTGCATAATGCGTGAAAGTCACCAATGCTCACTTGACTCATAAAATAACATTCCAAACCTCTGGCATTAACATCAGCACAACAACTGTGCAATGGGAGCTTCGTGGCATGGGTTTCAATGGCAGCTGCATGCAAGCCTTACATCCCCAGTTACAATCCCATGTGTGTAATGCTAGTGGGTTCTTTTTCTATGATTGGTATGGGCTTTTAGTTCCAGTGAAGGGAAATCTTAAAGCTTCAGCTCACCAGGACATTTTGGACAATTCTATGCTTTTAACTTTATGGGAACAGTTTGGGGACGGGCTTTTCTGTTCTAAGTATGATTTGGTGCATTTGGTGTGGAAGAACTTGACTGGACTGCACAGAGCCCTGACCTCAAACCCATCCAACATCTTTGGGATGAATGAGAATGGAGATTGTGAGCCTTACAAATGCGGTTCTGGACAAATGGGAAAAAATTCCCACAGACACACTCCAAATGTCATGATCCTCAGTGTGTGTGGAGAGTTGGACCCAAATACAGGACTCCAGGAAGCAAGTTAACTCAAACAAAAAGCGAGCATTTATTGCTGATAGTCCATAAGAAATAACCAAGTCCATAAAGTTCACAATGGCAAGGAAAAGGAAGGAAACAAGGAAACAGGAGCACACACTGGCATCCAAAGATACTGAAAAACATCAATGACACAACACAGAGCAGAGGGAGGCAGGGGAATAACTAGACACAGACTAACCAGACAAGTGGGAAGGGAGCACAGGTGACAACAATCAAGGGCAGGAAGTAAAACTGAACACAATACACAAGACCAGACTGGTTACAAAGTAAAACAGGAAACAAAAAACTTAACAAAGAACATGACGCAAGGACAAACTTGATGAAAGATGGAAACACAGCAGGAAAACATCTGGAGAACTAAATAACATAGGGAGGCTTACCGAGTATAACTAACAGGAATGCAATAGTAGAATAAAACATGGCAGGACACAACTGGAGGAAAGAAATAAACAAAGGAGGCAATCACTGAAGATAACAACTGAGAATACAAAAGCCCTGAAGAACTAAGAAACTCAAAAAGCATGAAAGAACTCCAAAACACACAAAACCAAATACCAAAACACAAAACCATGACACCAAAATCTTATAGAAAGCCTTCCCAGAAGAGTGGAAGTTGTTATAATTGCAAAGGGGGGGACCAACTACATATTAATGCCTATGGATTTAGAATGGGATGTCATAAAAGCTCCTGTATGTGCAATGTACACGTTGTCCAATACTTTTTTCCATATAGTGTATATCATTTTCACATTATTCTAACTCAGTATATTTTAAATGTTCTCGTGTGTCTTTTCAATTGAAAACAATACATTTTAACGATAAGGTGAGGTAATAATCAAGTTAAAAATAGAAGCCCCCCCCCCCAATTATTATTGCTGCTCCACTTTGGTTGGTCCCTCATTAAATGATGGTGACAGTTTTATCCTGGTGATTCCTGCTTGGCATGGGCTTTCCACCTATCAAATGCCTGCCAAGTCTGAGAAAATTAAAGCCTCTGGTTAATTAAGCACATTCAACTGCCTCCTTTGATAACAATAACCATAATACTGACATGATGACAGAGAGGGGAATACCCAGAAAAACTGGCTGCAGAGGACTGCAATCTTACTTTGTGGGACATCGGGATCTAAGCCAGTGCCTTTAACAGGACAGTTCAAGGTGAAATTCCCAGTTTAAGGCACTTTCATATAACACAAAACCTATTTGTGCTTGAAATGGTGCTCACAGAAGTGGTGGAGCATATGGATTAAAAATGTGTAATAATGTATAAAATGAGTGTGTCGTCTTTCTACTTTCACCAAATTTAGAGGAACAGATATAAAATCGGACTGAATGATGACATACATTTCAGGCTTTATAGGATGTAAAGATATTTCACAACATATGCAATAAAATATAGAGACCCCCCCCTCCAACCTAATTGATGATTCCATTTAAAAAAAAAGGCACCAACGCCAAAAACACAGCAGAAAGGTCTAGTTTCTTGAATCTATTTAGCAGGGGCATGACCACTGATGCACAGACAGCTGTTAATCAAAGCAGCCATGTCCTTAATTCCACCATCCAATACCCCCTTTGAGTTATAATGAAATGGAAAATACCTATAGAGGTGAAAACTGTTGTTGTATCAGGGTGTAAATGTGTTTTTAAAGCTGTGTAAAGCTGGACATTTTAAAATGGGAGAATATGGGCTTTATGGCGTAAGCCTCAAGTGGCAAAACAAAATGCAGTCTGGTTACAACCATGGCAGTATGTTGTGTTGTTCTGAATGGAAGTAAAAAATAAAGTCTTACACATCCTTTGCGAAAATGTCATCATTGCAAAGTAAAGGATTTTCAGAATTTTAGGCTATAGACCAAACCGCTGTGAGGTATACGAGGGAGAGTACATTTTTAAAACATCCATTATATTATCTAACATTACATAGTTTTATTTACAATAAAAAAATTGATGAGGAAAACACATAGTGTTTTTCCCAATTCTCTTGCCATGCCTATAATTTCTGCCCATTGTTGCACTGATATGACAACACAACTTTGGCTTGGGGCAGAGGATGGTTAGTCCTCATCCGCACTGCTTATTTGTGGCAACTTCTGCAACTTCATTGTGGAGATCTTTCCAGTGTGTTATTTCTGTTGTAGAAAGAATGCCGCTGTGTTCACCTGCACTCTAAGAAATTGTTGTAAATTTAGGAGGAAATTTCGACGGTAAGATCCTGTTATGTTTAAATACAGGACAACCCTGTCTAATAACGGTTTATAACATTATTTTACTGTATTATTGCTTCAAGGAACAAAAACAGTAATTTCTTGTAGTTTTCGCATTGCATTTTGGGAACAAGAAGGTCAGAGCAGTTATTGTCATCACGGGCACACACTGTACAGGACTGAGTGTTTTTTTAATGGCTCCTTTTGGATTGTGTAAACGATATGTGCTATCCATAGTTAGGCACGTATAGCTGATATGACCAACAAGTAGGCGCTAAGTAACTAAAGGTAGATCAGCATGTTACCACAAGCCGTTCTATGCGCCACATAGTGCGCAGACATTACAACTGACGGGATCAAGAGCTGTTAATCAGGGGGACCTACTAGATTATGACCCTCTCTCTGAGTACACAATTTGTGACATGGCACTAATAGTTCTTAACCATTCTTTCCCCTCATTGTAGTGCAATGAGTGCAGTGGATGAAGAGCTGACGGTTATCATCCTCAGAGCTTTGCCAACCATTTCTAAAGACATCCAACAGGAATTAATATACAGAATAAAAAGCCGTGGATTAGAATCCATAGAAAACCTGAAATCCATTACAGGGGAAGATATTGTCAACATACTGCCTGCCATTCAACTCCAGAAGCTGCTAGAAGCATTTAAAAATGGTAATGCTGAAGTAGATGTTAATAAGTCTGTGCTGCATTATACTGTAAATTCTTAAATAGTGGCCTGACCTTTTTTTGAAGTGTCTTGTCAGTGAGAAATTATGGTTCAAGAGAATGATTTTGATCTCAAATGCCCGTCTCTTGTTTTTCTCATCTTTTCCATTTCCAGAGACGACGGTGGTCTCTTTGGAACTGCAAACATTGCCACACCCCA
>VUQH01082401.1:0-13567 GCA_015106775.1 Etroplus canarensis | reverse complement strand
TGGTCACTTTGTGCTCTTCTGAAGTCAACAACCATCTCTTTAGTCTTGCTGACGTTCAGAGACAGGTTGTTGGCTCTGCACCAGGCTGTTAGCCGCTGCACCTCCTCTCTGTAAGCTGACTCATTGTTCTTTCTGATGAGACCCACCACGGTCATGTCATCACCGAACTTGATGATGTGGTTTGAGTTGTGCATTGCTGCACAGTCATGAGTCAGCAAGGAGAACAGCAGTGGACTGAGCACACAGCCCTGAGGAGCTCCAGTGTTCAGTGTGGTGGTGCTGGAGATGCTGTTCCCGATCCGGACTGACTGGGGTCTCCCAGTCAAGAAATCCAGGTTCCAGTTGCAGAGAGAGGTGTTCAGGCCCAGCAGGCTCAGTTTCTCAGAAGAAACCAGAAGATGGAGGAAATGGACCATGTGAAGAGGTGGGACTAATCCAGGACCCTGTAAAGTCCTGCGCTGTGTGGTACATACATTGACTGCTGTGTATTTCTGGCAGTAAATAAATTGTGGACAAAGTGACTCTAAACTTCTCTAATACTGGACAACAGGATATCCCCAAATATCCTTTCAAAGCTGACAAATTTTGTTTTTGCCTATAAAATCAGCATTTACTGAGATATGGTGGCAAGTTTTAATCAGTGCATGGTATTATCACCTTATAATGTTATGAGAAACTTATTAGCATACACTTGCCAAATAAATTATGATGGGCATAAGTGGTTATATTCCCTTCCTTTTTGCTCTCTTTTGGTCTCCAACACTTGTTGGCACTAGGTAAAAGATTATTCTTGAGCTGGTTCTTAACTTTGTCAGCTTTCTTATCTGTTTTCTGGCTGGTTTGCTGGTTGGTTGCTTGCTTGCTTGTTTATTTGTTTTTATAAGAGCCACAAATGCGACCCAAAATTAAGAACTGTGTAACAAAAAATAATTTAAAAAAGTTGAGTGATAAGATAAAATAAGCTAAGAAGAACTTTATTAATCCTGGGGAAATTCTGCATTTTACATGCACAGTGCTTCAAGACCATAAAAGCTTCCTCAGTAGGTAAAGATGGCTCTGATCTTTTTTGAAGACAATGTCTGTCTCCCTGAACCAGTCCAGTTTGCTGCCTGTGTATACTCCTAGTTGCCTGCAGTCCCCAGTCACCTCAACATCTGTCCCTCTCATGATGATGGAGAAGGGAAGAGGAACCTCTTTCCTGAAGTCCACAATCTGTCCCTTGATCTTGATGATGTTCAGCTGTAGATAATTCAGCTCACATCACTCCACAAACCTGTCCACCACCCATCTGTACTCATTTTCCTGCTCATCAGTGATACAGCCATCAAAAGCAGGGTCATCAGAAAATTTTTGTTCCTAGCTGAGATTTGTTCCTAGCTGAAAGAAACTGATCATTTTTGCTGTTGTGGAGATATGTAATATTTGGTGTTTGCTTTAGTTCTGTTCGCTGTTGGAACTCAAAAATTGCTCAATTGCATGAAGATTGATAGAGAGGCTGAATGAGGACAGAAGGTAAACTCTTTAAAAAAAATTAAAAGGAACTGGATCACTGATGTTCAAATTTTGGCATGTGGTTTTGGTCTCAGCAGAGGAGTGTCTTTCAAAATCTGGGTCACATGAGAACTCCAGAAATTGTTTAGGGATTCAGGTTGGAACATTGTCCAAAGTTGTCTATGCTAACATGTAGCACACAATAAGAGATACCTTCCCAGCAAACATTTTGGCACTGAATAAACATCACCTGGTGGCTTTTTGTCTAGTCATGTTTGAAAAATAATTCCAAAATAAAAGTTAAATCAACATTGCAGATGTTTCCTCCACATCGAATGGCCGTAGTTTTCAAACATTGCCTCAATATTGTTGTTAGACTTTGTAGCAAGAGAAAGTTTGTGTTCAAGAATTCCTCTGTAGTTTCTCTTTATCAGTTAGAATTGAGCCAAATAAACAAAACATTTTCAATAGAAAGAACGAGAATGTGAAAAAAACCACACCCTAGGGAGGTTTCTCGAACTCCACCTCCGAAGTGCATTTCATTTCATTACTTGCTTGAAATCGTAGTATCCCTATGACATTGGGGACAGCAACACAATGACTCTAAAAGTACGGAATTTAGATCTGCATCAATGGGAATTGCTTAAAAGCATTATTTTTATGTGGTGAGAGTAGTTAGTGTATGTGAAGAAAATGTTGCATGTACATTTGTTCATAACAGTGCACTAACTAGATTAGGTGTCATTTTTTTTAAACAAAGATGCATTTAATTCATCTGCAATAATCTGATCTACATTTCTTACTCTGACCCAGCCTTTTTTCCAAGTTGAAACAATGTCAGCATCCACCAGACTGGCAGTCAGAGCTGCCAATCATCAGGTTACGCCCTAATTTTACAGCATCAAATTAGGAATTCAAAACTAACTTATGAGAAAGGTGACCCTTTGAACCAAAATCAGCTTGATGAGAACTACTTGAAATGGCGCAAACCAGTTTTGGGAAAAAATTTTCTCAGGAGAACATTTTTATTTTAGTTTGACCTCATCCAATCCGCGAACTTGGAGCAAGTGGGACTTTGGATCTATACTGCAGCCAGACAGCAGGGAGCAATTGAGACGTTTTGGCTTCACTTTTGATGAGCTGTCAAGTTGTCCATGTCATATAGTCATTGGTTCCAGCCATGCTTGCTGAGTTGTGGCATCCATGTTCTCACTATTCCCTTTGGTTTAGGCAAGCCAGCCAGGCAATTCTTACTGCTTGTGCATCAGTTAATGCTGTTTTCTCAAAGCTGGTGGGGTATTAACACACAAGATGAGACACCAGGTTAAGGCAACAGGGAGACAGATCTGCCACTCCCAAATAGTGCTTTTTCAAGGCGCAGGGTCATTGATGTGAAGTGGCAATCTTTTCCTAATCCTCAGTAGCTTCTACTGCTTAAACCTAGCCAGTGAGTAAAAGTAAAAAGTGAGTTAAACAAAACAAAGTGCAAAAGACAAAGGACAGAACATAATGAAAACCAGGGTATCTCATGTGACTCATGAACATCCTAATGCATGCACCTTAGGACTCTAAAATGGGACAATCATCTCTTGAAGGCCAACATAGCCACAACCAGTGTGTCAAGGACTGCCACCAAAGACCGTCTTGTGCGTAATGAAAAAACAGAGGCAGCATCTGACAAATCTACATGATTTGACAACCTGCAGTGAGAACACATTGCTAGAGAGTGCAAAAAGCAGGACACATGATGAGCACTCGCTAGCTGTGAACACATCATACGATTAGCTGCACTACTCTCACTTCGGCACAAACTGGTGCCATCAGACCTCACACAGGCTTTGGCAGGTTAAAGACCAGTTTATGTCTGATCCATTCACACTTGCGCCTCCATCTGTTACGGTCTATAAAGGTTCAGGGCTGTGTGCTCCATGCTGCTGCTTTGGGAAGTAGCTTGCTGCTCGTATCTAAACCACCAAATAACAGCACACCCATAGTGCCCTCTGAACAGGAACGCATTGTGCCTTGTGAGCTGTGATCTCTGCTGTTTACACAACTATAATTTCCTGGCTATGATCACAGTAAAACTATGTATTCATCAGTGTTGTCTTTTGTGGTTTCAGTGATTGTTAGAGAACAGTACTGTAGTCCAAAACATCCTCTCTAAAATGTCATTTGGCTCTAAGACTTCATGCTACTTGATCCCACTGCAGCAGTGCACGAGTTTGCTCTCCAGAAAAACTATTGAAAACAAGGCTCGTAAAAACATCCTGGCTGGCCTCATAATCCAATTACTCACTGTATAATCACCGTCTGCAGGGGAATGCCCTCCACACGCAAAGTGGCAGGTAAGGTCATTCAGTAATGAGTGGCTGACAGCTGGAGAGAGTTTATTCCACATACTGAGCAGGAGAGAAACCATGAGGTCGAGCCACTACCTTCAAATCGTCACAACAGCTATTTTAGCAGATAACCTTAAGGCCAGCACTACGTTCAGATCACAACTGGGTCAAGTTAAAGTAGGGTCAGTCAACTCTCAAGCTGTAGCCTAGATTTAATCCTTTGGTTTACCACCTGGTAGGGACTTAATGTACAGTTTAAGGCCAACTCAGGTAAAGACTGGCAAGTTTCAGCCTAAGAAAAACATGTCAGAATCAGTTTTGTATAGAAAATATATATCAGAGTCTTAACTAAACCCAGATGGAGCTGGACTCTAACACGCTTAACAAAATGAAGTGGACTTGGGATCAGATTTCTTTATTTCAGAGAAGGTCTGTCTGAAAGCTCATAAGAAAGTTGGAAAGAACTGAAAAATTTTTGGAAAATGTTTTTAAGAAAACTCAAGATTTAAAAAAGTGAACTCAATTATGGTCAACATTTGTACACTGATCAGGCATGAGATTATGACCACTTGCCTGATATCATGTTAGTCACCCTTTTACTGCCACATGTGCATCAGAGAGCCTTAGCCACCCATGACCCTGTCATTGGTTCCTCAGACCACTTTTGATAGAGACCGACCACTCCAGACCAGGAACACCCCTCAAAAGCTACAGTTTTCAAGATGCTCTGACCCAGTTGCGTAGCCATCAAATTTTGACCCTTGTCAAACTCGCTCAAATCCTTATGCTTGCCCATTTTTCCTGCTTCTAGCACATTGACTATGAGGACAAATTGTTCACTTGTTGCCTAATATATCCCACCTATTAACAAGTGCCACAATGAAGAGATATTCTGTGTTATTCACGTCACTTGTCAGTTTTCATAATATTGTGTCTGATTGATGTTGTGTAGTAGTTTACACATTTGCCTCACACGCAAGCCCAGATAAGTGGGAGGGTTGTGTCAGGAAGGGCATCTGGTTTAAAATCTGTGCTAAATCACATCTGATGTGGCGACCCCTTCAGAGCAGCCAAAAGTACCTTCAACCTTTGTCAGTACTATAGAATACAGTAAGTGAATTTTCTTCTTGGAAGGAAGTTAATATTTTGTGTAGTCAAACTATTTACTTGTTTGTACAAGATAAGTTGTGGGAACCAGGTGGCAACATATGGTGCTGAAAAATGAAGCCAAAATCTGCTAATGGCCACTTGAGGCTGGCTCCAAATGTGAATCACTTCCCATAGACTCCCTTGTTAAAATGCCTAACTTCAGGGCATTAAAAAGTGTGTTTATAGCCTGGTACAAAAATTGGTCTCCTTAATAACAGCTGTGCAGTAGGTGAAATGTTTTTAAAACTCATCCACTAGGATGATGAATTTATGGATGTGGCAACTCTGACTGATAGGCGTGCTGACACAAACAGCTCTGTGTCTGCTAGACTTCACCTCTGCTATGTGAAATCACTGAACTGGACTTCTCCACTACATTTCTGCTGTTGGAGAATTTTGGAGCATTTTTAAATGGAATTATCTGACAAATCATGTCCTTAGAAAAAAATGGATTGTGGTAGCGTGATAGTAAGGTCCTCTATTGGTCTCTTACCAGTGGAGGACAATTCAAATTACAGAATACTAATGCAAAAACATAAGACTGTGGGCTCACTACAGCAACATTTTATTATAATGTCATGAATATGCTACATTTAGATCACAAAAACATTACATGTAGATTCTATTTTTAACCAAGCTTGCTAGAGGATAAATTGGCACTCCATCCAGCTATATGTTCTCAAGAATAAATTGTGTAAAAATTAGCACTAACACTACCATCAAGCTTTCAAAATACTGACCTTATTTCCATTTTTTTAACATACAGTCTATGGTGGAAACAAGATAAAGATGCTATGGAGAAAAGTATTGGTATGGTTAATCGTTTAATTCAGGTGTTTCATTCAGCCCCATTGCAGCAGGTGTTTAAAATCAAGCACCTAAGCATGCAGTCTGTCTTCTCAAACATCTGTGAAAGAATGGGTCATTCTAAATAGCTCACCTTAATTCAAGTGTTGTACTATAATAGGATGCCACCACTGCAATAAGTCAGAGGGTAATATTTCTTCCCACAATTAGTTGTAAGTGGTATTATTGCAAAGTGGAAGCATTTAGGAACCACAGCAACTCAGCCACAAAATGACCAACCATGTAAAGTTACGGCACAGGTTCTTCAAGTACTAAGGCACATAAAATTCATGAACACTCTGAGGAATCAATAACTGCAGATTTCCAAACCTCCTCTGACATTACCATCAGCTAAAAAACTTCCATGGCTTAGCAGCTTCATGCAAGATTTACATCACCACACACAATGCGAAGTGTTGAGTGGAGTGGTATAAAATATCCTGCCTCTGGACTCCGGAGCAGTGGAAATGTGTTCTGTGGAGTGACAAAACATACTTCTTTATCAGGCAGTCTGATGGACAAGTTTGGGTTTGATGAATACCAGGATAACATTACCTGCCGGACTGCACTGGGCTAACTGTAAAGTTTGGTGGAGGGGAAATAAAGCTATCGGCTTCTTAGTTTCAGTGAAGGGAAGTCTTAGTGCTTCCGCTCACCAAGATACTGTGGACGATCATATGCTTTCAGCTTTGTGGGAACAGGCTGAGGAAGAAGCTTTTCTGTTCTAGCATGGCTGTGCCTAAGTGCACAAAGCAAGGTCCTTAAAGGCATGTTTGGGTGAGTTTGGTGTGGAAGAACTTGAATGGCTCACAAATAACCCTGACCTTGACCCCGTCAAACACCTTTGGGATGAACTAGAACAGAGACAGGCTAGAAGCCAGGCACTCTCATCCAACATCAATGTCTGATCTGATGTTGGATGAATGGGCAAATATTCCTACAGACACACTCCAAAATCTTGTAGAAAGCCTTCCCATAAGAGTGGAACCTGTTATAACCACAAAGTGGGTACCATCTCCATATTAATGCGTATGGATGCTGAATGGGATGTCATAAAAACTCCTGTAGGTGTAATTTGTAGGTGTCCTAATACTTTTGACCAAATAGTGTATCTTATAATTATCTTGTGTGCACAAAATTCACTTTATGGGACTTCAGGAACTCTGTGGTGACATAGACTTTCATGTCAGTAAAATGTAAAGTTACTTTTTATCATTATCTACAGTTAATAGCATGTTTTTGTGATTGTTTTGTCTTTAAAAATCTAAATGTAGCACCCACTTTTTAAGAAGGTAGCGACCTGTAATTGGTCCTGTCACTATCTGCCAGTCTGATCTGCCACTTTACAGTTTCTGTAATAGATCTAATCACTTTTTTGGGGGATTTGAGCCAGTTCCATTACAAAAACTGTAAAGAAAGAGGTCACAATAATCCTATGGTGAGTAATCGGTTACTTGTGCATATATGCCTGTCATTTTCTCCATTAAGGTGAGAGGTGAACCAGATAAAGAATTAAGCTTCTGAATCAGTTCTTGTCTTTCCTTTCTTTATAGACACTGCTATAATCATGAGTTTGGGTGGAGTTCATTCCTCAGCTTGTGCCAAATTTAACTCTGAACGAGGACTAAATTAGATTTTAATCTCTGGATAGTAAGCTGAGCTTTTTTTAAGGTTCTAATCAAGGCCCAGCGATGGGATGTGTGTTGAAAGTACGCTTGCCTCTACTACTTCAGATAAACAAATGCTGTGCTGGCAGGCAGCCACACACCCCTCTCTGAAATAATTATAAGACCCGCAAACATAATCAACTGAACTTAACAAATTGTCAGTGTTATCAGTCTATGTTGGTCCGTTCATCCTGGTCATGGTAGGCTTAATTGCTAGAGTTAAGGAGAGAGAGGTTAAATACCTGGGACTCCCCACCAACTTTTAGAAGTGAAGATGCCTTTCAGACGAGAGGTGAATCATCAGCTGCAAGTCAGACACTCTTGTTTGTTTCTGTTTCATCACATTACATGATGGATGGCATGGTTAGCACTGTTGCCTCACAGCAAGAATGTTCCTGGTTTGAAACCCAGCTTGGGCCTTTCTGTGTGGAGTTTGCATGTTCTCCCTCTGCCTGCTTGGGTTCTCTCTGGATACTCCAGCTTCATCCCACAGTCCAAACACATGCAGCTTTGGTTACTTAACTGACCATTGATATGAAGAGGATAAAGTGCTTCAACTATATAGAATAAAATACAGTATGAACAAATGGTTAAAAGTGAGATGGGGTCTAGAGTACTTTGAGTGGTCAGTAAGACCAGAAAGGCACTTTATAAAGGTAAGTTCATTACATTCTAAAATTAAAAAGTGGAATAACTTTGCCTAAAGTGAGGATGCACTAATATTTCCATCAATGGGACTCCCATAACACCTCAGTACTTACAATATTTTGGAGGTAAAAGATAAAATCATTTGTCAAGAATGGTAATTGTGGGAATAAATAATATTTGTAAGAAATTTTTAAAAAAAGTGCCACTTGTTGTGTGGAGTGGAAAGTTACCTGATGCTAGTTAATCAATCATCAGCCAATGATTAACTTCAGCTATTACAGGTAATTTACCTGAAAATTAATTAGCCTTAGAGTTATTCTTTGAACAACAACTGTGCTCACCAGTGTATTCAACTCATTTTAATATCTCTGTTACATCATATTTGTCAGGAAGTGTTAATTACTTCTATTTCATTATTAATATACTCTTAGTTATAATTCTGACCTCCTGTTCTGTGGCTTAGGCCTTTTGCTGTAAAACTCAAATTCAGACTTTAGTATAAAATCTTCAAAAGCTTTCAACAGCTGATCCTAAAGTAAAACAAATGACTTCAAATCTTTTATCTTGATCTTTTTAAAATGTTAGCTGATATTGTAATTCCTAGTTGTCGCCAGTAGAGAGCAGGAAAGGCCATAAATTAGCAATGGCTTCAGCTGCACCACTGAGTATAATATTGGATGCATACTGATCCCTGAAAATGAGAAACAACATTACAAATGCTTTGTGCTTCAACTGCACATATTAATAATAAACCTAAACTGAAACAACCAAACCTTCTCTTGATCCTACCTCAAACTAAACTGAACTGAAAAGAAAAATCTAAAATGAAATACCAAGAAAATCATGAATAACTCTGGTTTTACCCTTTTCTACCTGTACATCATAAAACAGCTGGTTGCAGTTTGGGGTTTTAAAATCACATTATCTCTTAAGTTTCGTGTACTGCAAAAGCCACAGGTGGAAAGTATTATATGCTTATCATACAAGGCTGTTGAGAGGATTTATTAAATATATGATGATGATTTAATCCCCAGGGAGAGAAATTTGGTGGTCACAGAAGTACAGCACACCTTCAGATGAACAACAACACGACATACTACTCTGTGTCATTTATTTATTGAAAACCAAGTCAAAATGGAGAAGCAGCATTTGAAAAGTGTACACCCTAGCTGCTATCACAGGAATTCAGAGGGCAAGTAGCAGCCAGGTGCTCCTTATCAAATGCACTTGATTAATTAATTGATCATGAGCCAGTGGAACCACCACTGTAGAAGCAAAAGTTTTGGCAGTTTGCTGGTCTAGAGAATTCAGGTGTTTATTCACAAAATGACAAGGATGAAAGACATGAGCACTGATCCTAGAGAAGCAATTTTTGCAGCCCATCAATCGGGGAAGGATTATAACATAGGCAGTGCTTCAGTTAACTCTCGGACAGTAATAGCACACCTTTAGATCTACCAATATTTTCTTTAGTTTATTAATATCCTTTTTAGAACACAATGCTAATTAATCAACATGATTTAACTTGCAGATTAATTTTTGATCCCAGAATGAGTCTGATAGGTGTAACAACTTTTATCTTCTCAGACAGACAGACAGAATTTTGTGAAATTTGATATTCGTGGTTCTGTTTATGTAGGCAGGATTATGAATTGTACACCTATTATCCTGTGAGTTGAACAGCTAGTCTTGTTTAGACAGAATAAGTTTTATTTTCTGCAAAGTGCGCATACGTGCATGTCTTTGTATGTGTCAGCAGTGTTATAGTGGAACCTAAACTGTTGTAAGCGGCACATCGTAAATTTAGGAACACCCTCTCTCTAAAGTTAAGAGACCCCATAACACAATTCAAGATAGTTTTCAATCTTCGCTCCAAATTCACACCAAGGTCAGACTGTGTAATGGTCAAAGAAATTAGAAAAAGACTGACCAAGTACAGTATGGCTTGTTTGGAATGGTTCATAGGAGAAATCCTCTTTTCTCTAAAAAGAACATGGCAGCAAGATTTAGGTTTGCAAAGTTGCATCTGAACAAACCACAAGTCTTCTGGAATAATGTCCATTGGACAGACATGACCAAAGTGGAGATGTCTGGCCATAATGCACAGCGCAAAGTTTGGCGAAAACCAAACACAGCATATCAAGTCTCAAGCACAGTGGTGGAGGGGTGACGATTTGGGCTTGTTTTGCAGTCACTGAGCCGACTCCTGGACTCCATAGACTCCTCTGTATACCCAAGTATTCTTGAATTAGTGTTGTTTGAATTGTTAATTTCAAAAAACATACATCAAAGCCAATTTTTATATGATCTTACACCGTTAAAAATGTAACAAAAATATTTTCACGAGTTATTAAAAACATATGTTGAAATCCTAAAAAGGAGGAGACCACTGCTTCACTGAATAACAGTCAAATTATATTAAGAAAACAATACTGGTTATAATAAGACATAAACAGTCTGACTCTGTAACAGTCTACAGTCGGAAATGTTTGACACCAGCTTGTAACACTTTCAATACACAAACAGTGTGATTCAGTGTCTGTTTCTCATAGTAATACTGAAAATTATCACCAGGCTTTTGAATTTTTGACTTCCTGTGCACCACTCAGTGGCGGCTCCTATATGAGCGGATCCTATGGCTCAGGTTGCGGGCAAGGCGGTCGACAGCGCTGCTGATGTATCCCGGGTCCTTCATTTGCATCAGGCCCTCAATGTTTCCGCTGTACCACAAAACCCATCCAGCCAGAGACGTGACCACGAACAGCGCTCCTGAACAGAGGTCACAGCACCAGCACCGTCACTCATTTATTAGATCAAAAACATTCATATAAACACAGAGAATCTGCTGGCATTGGGGCATTTTTGGCTGCCACGCAGATGCCACTTAGTCATTTCACTGAGATTGGCCATGGGAGTGACCAAAATCTACAGAATTAGAAATGAGCCCATCAGAGGAACAGTGCAAGTTGAGAAGTTTGGATGATAAAGTCAGAGAGGCATGGCTGAGATGGTTTGGACATGTTCAGTAATGGGATAGTGGATATATTGAACAAAGGATGTTGAGGATGGAGCTGCCAGGCAGGAGGAGAAGAGGAAGACCACAGAGAAGGTTCATGGATGTAGTGAAGGAGGACATGAAGAGGGTTGGTGTGAGGGGAGAGGATGTGAGAGACAGGGTGAGATGGAGGCAGATTATCTGCTGTGGCAACCCCTAATGGGAGTAGCTGAAAGACAAAGGAGAAGGAGAAGAAGAAGAAGGAGAAGGAGAAGAAGAAGAAGAAGAAGAAGAAGAAGAAGAAGAAGAAGAAGAAGGAGAAGAAGAAGTAGTAGTAGTAGTAGTAGTAGTAGTAACATTCATAAGAAGAACTGACTATTCCACCCCCCTGCGTCAATACTCGTGTTGGGCCTGCCTTTTGCTTCTTCCTTTTCAAGTCCCAATAAATGACTCATCCTATCTAATAAAGGAAGGGAGATCTGGGCATCTCTGCATAGACTACTGCCCCAACAACCCAGACCCACATAACCAGCAGAACATGGATGGATTCAGGTTGTCTGGACGATGTAGCCTGGCCTCCAGCCATGAAAACATCTGCAAATAAATGTTGCAGTTCTTCAGAAAACACCTGACTTAACTGTTTCCACTACTATAATAAACTTGCTTTTATAGCTCCATCATTATGAGATTCCTTCCCCAGCTCTGAATCTCCACTGGTGTGTGGGTTCAAAACAAGGTTATTATAGTTAACTAAAACTAAAATAAAAAATAAAACTACATGAGGAAAATAATTTTAGTTAATTGAAATAAAAATAAAAACTAGATTTTGGGAAAAATCCAAGCTAACTAAAACGATATTGTGGGCTTAGGAAACTAACTAAAATAAATAAAAAAAATACACAGGAAATGTCCTTAGTTTTAGTCTTTGTCAGTTGGGTTAAATTTGGTCAGTCAGTCAGTCTGATGAGGCTTTGGTGCATCTGTTTATTGAGACTCAGGATGTCTACATGATTGTGACTCATCTGCCTCCACAAAGTGTTATGTTTGTAATGTATTTTCTAATCTAAACATCTTAAATCTTCCCCTGACAAATACCATCCACATTATAATAATTAATAAAACTAAAAATAAAAACTAATTAGAAAATACAAAACTATAATAAATCTGATTCAAAATAATGCAAATCATGCTCTTTGAAAAGACTGTGAGTTTAAAATGATTCCCACAAAGAATTTCTACTTAAGTAATTACAGTGAACTAATCTAAAAAAGTCAATGTAGGAAAAAAGCAATCTGCTGCTAAATTCCCTGTTTGGTTTTGATTAAAAGTTCATTTGTGACACACATACCAGTATAGATCAGCAGGTCTCCAATGTCCCTATTGTCGATCTTCAGATTGGCAAAGACTCCCACCAGCAGAGCAGCTCCACCCAGTATATCCATGACCACAGCAATGGCCAGAGCCAGTTTACAGTGGGACAGCCCGACACACAGACCCATAGTGGAGCTGGGAGTGAGGAGGAGAGGAAAGACTGTTATAATCTGATAGCCAAGAAACTGCTAACACTCTACACTAAAACTGCTGCAGGATCAGGTATTGTCAAACTGATGCGCCAACATGCAAGAGGGGTGTTCCTCCAACATTCTAAAATCATCTGAAAAGGTTTGGGACCATTTTTAGAGAATGTTTGGTTTCTAATTAATCTTAAGATAATGTCATCTGTCCTTCAAAGCAGAGAAGAAAATGTTTCCTAAAAATTATCATAAAGCATAGGTATCTGTGGCATGCTTTAGACAGGATTAGAAATGAGTACATCAGAGGGACAGCTCATGTTGAGCAGTTTGGAGATAAATTCAGAAAGACACGGATGAGATGGTTTGGACATTTGCAGAAGAAGAATAGTGGATATATTAAAAAGGATGCCGAAGATGGAGCTGCCAGGCAGGAGGAGAAGAGGAAGACCACAGAGAAGATTCATTGATGTAGTGAAGGAGGGACATGCAGAGGGTTGGTGTGACAGAAGAGGATGCAGAGACAGGGTGAGATGGAGGAAGATGATCCGAGTGGCTAACCCTAATGGGAGCAGCCAAAAGAAGAAAACTTCCCCAAATAAAAGACAGAACAGTATTGTGATATCAGAGAGAACTTTTAACTCCACACTCTCGCATGTGTCCCCAGGTATGTGTGCCCACTCAGACGGGATAGTCTTCTTCTTTTTCTTCCAGCTGCTCCTGTTAGGGGTCACCACAGCAGATCATCTGCCTCCATCTCACCCTATCCCTTGCATCCTCTTCCCTCACACCAACCCTCTGCATGTCCTCCTTCACTACATCCATGAACTTTCTCTGTGCTCTTCCTCTTCTCCTCCTGGCTGGCAGCTCCATCTTCAACATCCTTTGTCCAGTATGTCCACTATCCCTCCTCTGAACATG
>VUQH01082400.1:0-28248 GCA_015106775.1 Etroplus canarensis | reverse complement strand
TCATAGACACGGAGTGTGTGTGTGTGTGTGTGTGTATGTGTGTATGTGTATATATATATATATATATATATATATATATATATATATATATAGATAGATAGAGATATATATATATTATATATATATATATAGATAGATAGATAGATAGATATCTATATATATATATATATATCTCTATCTATCTATCTATCTATCTATCTATATATATATATATATATATATATACATACACAGTATATACAGGAGTATATTTGAATCTTGTATCTTTACACATATACTTTTACCTCAGCTTTATTTAGCTATTTCATCTTTTTATTTACTTTTACTTATTTACTCCTTCATTTTTCTTACTTAGTCCTTCCTGTTTTAGTTACAAAATGGGAACAGCATTTGGAATCTGTACATGTTCTGTACATATAGCAGAATTGATAATGAAGTTGACTTTGAATCTTATCCTTCACCAGACACAAGGTTATACCTTCTTGTTCCACTTCTTCACACAGTTCTCATTTCAGGCCATTAGACAAGTGCATAAAAACGCCAGAGAAAACCAGCCTGGACAAATAGGATTAATGCAGCAATCATAATTCCATATAGAAATATAAAAGACAAAGGTTCTTGATTGAACACTGCAAATAATTGGAGCGGGCAAAAAGAGGGCACAGATGACTCAGTTAAATTATTTCCAAAACACCTGTCTGCCAGTACGTTTTTACACAGAGAATACCTTTAATCACTTTAACACAGGGAAAGAAGAAAACAAAAATATAAATAAAAGCATAATTCAAATGACTGATAGCTGTCATTATCTGCTGTGGTAGATGACTCATCAATAGAGAAGATTTTCTTCATTTATCACTGTTGTCTGTTACTCCCAAAACTCTTATTGTCTCTCCGATGAAGCTTTTTATAAGCTTCCTTCCCTTTTTTTTTTTTTTTTCTCTTTTTTTTTTGGTTAGGCACAGTCGTAAGCAGTCTCTAGAATGGGTGGCTTTAGAACGATCAACGGATCGTGGAAATAAGCAGCTTACTATTTCCCAAGGATAAATGAGTAGTCAGGTTTGAATATGTGCAGTATTCAGTGGCAAATAACACAGGAAGAGATGCCGTTGATATTTATGCCTGGCTGCAAGTTCAAAAGAAAGAGCTGTCTGCACTCAGGTCTGTTGCTTTCCTCTGGCAGCACACAGTGTTTGAGAGTCTTATTAGCCATTAGAGTGTTGGACTTCATCTTAGAGGGAAGCTAACCAAGATGATTAACAGTTTAAACTCTCATTTAACACGCAGAGATAGCCCTGGTCATGGCACTCTCTTCACTTTGCTCTCAGTCTCCTCCTTCCCCTCCCTCTGAGGATGAGTAATATTAAGTTCATAGCCCAGTGCCTTAATAGATGTATTAATATAACCAATGGGCTTCTGAGAGCATGAAATTATCTTGAGTGATGAATTAAGGCCTTATTGATTGTCTGTGAGGTATTCACTACACAGCAGACAATTTGGAGCAAGGTTTGCTCACCGACTGATTGTGCTGAGGAATGACTGAATAAATGAATCTCTCACTAGCTGGATGGAATGATGTACAAAACAAAACAAAAAAACACTTAACTTACCAATTCAACACAAAGCACAACAAGTTTATGTTGAAATTTCACAATATTTTTTTGTAAAATATTAGAAGCTACCGCCAACTAACTTGCGAAACTGCCCCACGCCTTACCACATATTGTAATTCATTCACAGAGGGAATTTTTGTTTCCTTTTCCCCACTGTGTCAAAGATTAAATTTTCTTTAAACATACAAGAGCAAACATAATGTCTTATTTTCTAACTTGTACTGCACATAAAACATTTAGATGTCCACTTTACAAATTTTACACTTTACAGGAACTAGGTCCACAGTTAAAAAGGTTTTAGAGCATTTTTCCAATAAATATTTTGACAGTGTTTTCAAATTACCAGAAAAGTTTTCTAAACGTATGAGTTGTTAAAAAAAGACACTTTTTTCCTTTTAGGCTATAATAATGAACATCAAACAATAATGATGTGCTGCTGCTCTAGAGCAACCAGTCACTGTAATGTTCTCTTCCACAAATTATAACATTAATCATTAAATGTTAACTCTTTGATGTAACCAATGCATTATTTTCTAACATGAGGACATATATAAAATTACTGTGGAAGTGTTTCATACGGCAACTTGAAAAAAGAAAAACAAAAGCTTGCCATTTCTCCCCTAACGCACCAGCTCCATCTATAAAGTCCTTCAAATGTTGTTTTCCATTCCAAACAATTTAAGGCTATCAAAGCTATAACAAACCATCCACAGAAACACAACTGTTAAGAGACAGACGCAAAAAATTGAGAAATCAAAGAAATGAAGAGGAGGCATAAAAGAGACAACTTCAACGGTGACAAACACTTTTTTTCCTAGTGCAAAAATAACAAACTTGGCATTTTGTTAAAGAAAAAAGACAGAGAAGGAAGATGCTGGGACCAGTTAATCATTTCATCACTTGTATCCGGATACTGGTTTAATGGATTAGGATCCAAACCTAAGCATGGTGTAGTCAGAGCAAACTAGTGATGGCATCATACTGTTTCTGTGACCACCTAGAGACTTTTTTTTTTTTAATGAACTATATCTTTCCTCATTATTGTTAATCACTGGGAACATTACTTTCTTCTTCACACCTTATTTAAACGGGAAGTTGACATTAAACAATGTAGTTACCTTATGCCAGTGATACGGTTCTTATTATTTCTTAAATGTCAACATCTTTAAAAGCCAAAAGAATAGGAAAGCCCCAAGAAATAAACTTTCATCATACACAAAAAATAAAAAATACATAACAATAAAAACAGTGGCATATAAAGTGCTACCAAGCTGGCACTGCATTAGAAAAGTTGTTTTGATTCTGAGTTTTACCCTCACTGTACAGAAATTATTTTTCTGATATGCTGTCTTTCCATTCTTGTATAATTTTTAAAAATTGCTTTATTTAGCATGAAGTCCCAGTATGAAAAGGCATCCTTGATCTACAATCTGTGTGTGCATTGTTCTCTTAACAATAATTGGCTAAATATAGATTTGAGCTTTCCCTTCCCTTTCATCCTTCTGATAAAAGAGACCCCCTTGCTCATTTTCTCTCATTCATCAAATTACCTTTTCCATTTTTATTAGAATAATCACCTGAGGAGACATTACTTGGGTTGGAGGAAGGAGGATGTTTTTCTTTTTGTGACTACACGCACACACAAATACAGATATGGTTTCATGCACACAAGCATTTGAAATTACACTTGGATAATTATTTGACAAACAACAGACACCTAAATACCTATACATGAATATAGATATAACTAGCAATACAGTAGGTATAATCACCACATTCCATACATGCGGAATGGGAAATGTGTTCAGACAAGATCTATTCTTATATGTAAGTGCGCACATACACCATAATTACACAAGTTTGCTGTACCATTTCTCACACCCAGTTCCATCATTGCTATTGTTCCCATAGAAACAATAGAAAGTTTGATCATTTTCAGTATTCCCTTATTCATCTTTCATTATTGTTCATCCATCCCTCCCACAACTCCTATTTGTGCCTCTGTGTCTGAAATACATATCTTAGTTTACTTATTTTACTCTGTATATTACTCCAAAGAACAAAGACTGTTTAACTAAGGCTATTTGATTGTAAATCTCCTCTACAAACACACATTCTTATCATGTTTACTCCCCCGCTTTCTTGACTGTCTGGATGCTTGACTGTTGCCTGCCTGTCTGTCTGTTAGCCTGACATTCCACCTGCTGCCCCTCCATTCCCAAATGTTATTTACAATGTCTCTGAGTCAGATGCTGTCTTGCTACTGCTGGCTTTAGTTAAGCCTTTGTTTAACATTAGCACAGGAAGGCAATCAAAAACCACTTTCTCTTTGTCAGGAAACTAACATAAACACACATAAAGTCACACAAAAACATGCATACCAGGATGTATGCTGACACCCACTAGCAGCCAAACCAGCCAGCAGTAGATGGACACAGTAACAAAGCCAGAGTTCATAAACAAAGGGCCCATTTGTTTGGACTGGCCAGGGCAAAAAGATGGAGAGTCAATAAAATGACTTGGCTCCAGAGGTGGTGGGGTGAAAGGTCAAGTGTTTCAGTGGTTTTTCAGAAAGTGAGTATGGGATGTGTATATGTGTGTGTCCATCAGCTGGGGTGGTGGTCTTTAAGTAGTCATTCACTCTACATAATACCTTTCAAAAGGCCCTATTCATTTTCATTTGAGGGATAAACAGATATGCAGAATGTAACAGCTGTGAAACTATCAGAAAATGATGCTTTATTGCACTGATTTTTTGGTCGCTAACACGCTCGTCTACAGCTGCTCTCAAGTCCAAGCCAAAGTCTGAACATTTAAACAGTAAACAGTTATAAAGCTTAGAGTATGTACTGGTTTTTTTAGTTATTGGAGAAACTGTCTGTGCAATGCGAAGATTGATTAGCTGAAATGCTAAATGGAAGCTACTTCTCCAACCAGGACTAGAAATGGTAACCCCACACATAAATAAGACATGCTAATAAAATTAAAGTCATAGGTAAAAACCGGAGCAATTATTATGAAGCATTGGAAATAGGTTGAAATTAAAAAAGACAAACTGAATTGTTAAATAGACTGAAACCAGTCCTTGGTAGCAATTGACGTCAGTGGTTCCAACTTTGGGCCCAGTAGTTTCATGGTACTTCACCCCATTTTTAGGCATTGCTGACAGTTTAGACAAGGTAAATGTCAAAATGTTCTAAAAAAAGTATTTAATAAAGCCAATATTGACATAGCTAGGTGGGAATTTTTTACAGTAAGCTAATGTATGTTGGTGTTTCACAGCAGTACATGGTTTAACTTCCATGCCATGGGGTATGCAGACTACCATATGTTGTTAGTGATATGCTGCCAGTGGATAAGTAGCTCATACAATCCCACAGCAAAGAAATCAAACTATCCCTTTAAGCTAATACAGAAATTTATTTTAATCTTTTACAAAAGTAAATCAACTCAAGAGTAAAACTGCCTTTTGTCCACACAGCTGATTAAAAAACATTGCAGAGAGATGAATAAGGTGAATGAATAGCCATCCAGTGAAAACTGCAGGCAGCACATGTAATACAAAGTGAACAAGTGCAAACAAAACTGGAATATCAAAACAAAACAGGACATATAACAGTATAAAATGTGTGAAAAACCTAAAAATTACTAAAAATTCTACTTCGTATTAAATAATTCAGAGTTGTTGAAGATACACAATGTTTTTTAGTTCAGCATATCTTATTTTTCTCACCAATATTCCTGTCTAATGTACACAGCACTTCACATATATGCTTTACCTCTTTGTTTTAAACACTCACCAGCTTCCCTCATGTTCAAAGATACAATTTTAAGATTTATAGTTATTTTCTCTTCCCTGTCAGACTTTATGAAAGCAGGAGTTGACAAGTTCAAGTGAATGAGGACACAAAGCACAAACAAAATGAGAATTCGAGAGTGGAAAGGGTTGAAGGGTATTAAACATAAACGAGGATATCCAGACAAAAGAAAAAAAAACATAAGTGGAAAAAACAGACACCCATATATGAGGCTGGGTTAGTCTTGGTGGCATTCCCAATAGTATTTTAAATTTCAAATAAGTTCAAATACTCAAGAAAAAACTGTTTCAATTCCAGACAAGAAAGTGGGTAGCATCAATAAAAATGACAAGGTGTCTTGCATCATCGCTGTTCTGTTCTGTCTGTCAGTGCTTTCAGTTCAGAGTGTGAAGAAGATGAGGGAGGCAGGAGAAGTTAAAAATGAAGACTGCAGGGAGGAGGAATTGTAAGACAGGGAGGGGAGACAAGTGAGGGCAAAGTAAAGACACAAGGTGACGAGAGAGGGGGAAAGAGGCATAAGCGTGATCTTTGAAGAAGAGCAGTGTCCCTTGGTGACTCTTGCTCCCTCTCTCCTTTGCCTTTGCTGCCAGATTAAACAAGGCTGGCACAGAGCAACGGGAGGGTGGAACAGGAGCAGAGGGAAGAGGGAAGCAGGAGGTTGTAAGAAGGCCTGGCACCCTGCTGTGACCCCATCAATCAACACATACATAGAAACACACACAGGGGTATATCCCTCCCACCACTAATGAGCTATTTACACAGAGGGTTGTTTGTGCACAGCCATTGAACTCTGCCAAAATGCACACACACACATTCTTATACAGACATGCAGAAAGACTGCACAGGAAGGTGTGCTCAAAATCAAAATATATAATAAAATAATGGTAATAATTGAAATGCAGAAAGAAGGTGACATCTAGACTTCAAGGTTTTGTGTGAAATCTGCATGTGGGCTGTAAATATAATCAAATTATATGTATCTAGGCTGCAAATATCATCTTTGGAAGTACAAATGAATGCAACACAAACACAGAGAGAGAGAGAGAGAGAGAGAGAGAGAGAGAGAGAGATTCTGATTTTGTTTATTTATGTACACAGAGTATACTGAATGTACCCTTTATATGTTTGTGAGAGACATACATGGTCGATTAAAATCCTCCTCCATCCTCCACCTGTTCAGAGCTCTATTTGTATAATTGGGGAGCAGCTGGCTGATAGCTATACTATACAGACACACTATGTCCGTGCATTGCTCACTACTGACAGGAAAATAATAGCTGAAGAGCTGTTAGTGCAATAGTATGGTAATCTCTTCTTTTGTCTGTGTTTAGTATATATCTGTCCCTTCATTTATTTCATTGAAAAAACTAATTTGCTTAATGAATCTTCATGCAAGTCTCTGGACTGTTCTCACTAATGGAGCACTAAGGACGATTAAAATAGAATTATATTACTCAACAGAGTAACATGATTATCTACAGAGTTACTAGAGTGCATTTATTCATTTATACTGGCATTTTCTTCTCTCTATATGACAGCATCAGTCAAAGTTGTTTTCAGTGCCCATCTCTTGTTCATCCTCAGTGCAGATGGCTGTTGCCATTTCTGACTGAATTACACACAGCTATAATTGACTCTTTGCATCTGGAAGATATTCATATTAATTCCATTATTTGCAAACTCTCACTCTCTCTCTCTCTCTCTCTCGCTCTCACTCACACACACACACACACACACACACACACACACACACACACACACACACACACACACACACACACAATGAATAAAAAAATAGAACACCTTAGTAGAAAAATTCATCCTTTTCCCACACACATGCTTGGCTATGTTTTACAGTGGCATTTAAATCATCTCTACTAAGAGGAAGTGAGCTTAGGTCTTATGCACCTTTAATGATGCATAGCCACTTAAAAGAAAACTTCACTGACCATTATAGCAGCATTTTATGATAAGGTCAGTTCATTGGCCTAAAGTATAGCTCCACCACATTAAACAGAAACAGTTCGGCCTCCTAGCATTGTGTTTCCAAACAGCATTGTCACACTAATGAAAACTTGCTTGCTGGTCAACATATAAAATAATCACACACATGCTTTAACAGAGAGGAGCCAGAGAAAACAACATGAGAAGGTATTCAAAAGACAGATGTGTATACACAAACAAACACTAAAATATGCAGAGGAAAGAAGCTTTACACAACTTTCCAACACATAGAAAAAGTGACTTTGACAAACCAGGCAAAACCAGGACAGCATCTTGAGCCAGAATACACAAACTGTGACTGTGATTGTGTGTGTGTGTGTGTGTTGCAGAGAAAAAGGGCTTTGGCCTGGATAAAAACTGAAGTACCCAGTCAGCAACATGGCAAACCAATCTACTAGTGCTGCTTTGAAAAGCTGACAGGACCACATGCACAATTTTGCCTTTTCATTGTTCCTGATCTATGTGTGATTATGAATGCATAGTCACACTGTCCCTACAAAAAGCATGGGTTTGAAAGAACTCAACTTCAAGAAGAACTTTTATTCACACTCTTGTGCCACCAATGCATAGTGGCATACAATGATCAATGAATTATCATTGTTACAGTATATTCTGTAAAGCTATGGGAGATAAAAGATGACTGATGGCAAATCTTGGAAAAAAACAACTTCTCATCAAAACAAAAAAGCCAACATTCAATCACTCAAAGTGGACAGAGGAAAGACAGTAAAATTACCCTTTCACTTTGAAACTTATTGCTGTAAGCCTTGGATACATATTTGCCGATGTTTTTATGTAGGGATGCTGGTAGCCAGTCATGGGTGAAAATAATGTAAACCCAGAAAAGCTCTGAAAGCATTGCACATCAGAAAAGTTGAAAGCCTTAATGGACACTCAGAATCTCAAGGTGAACAAGAGATAGACAAGGAGACAGAGCGGCAGAGGGAAGACAGAAAGAAAATAGAAAGAGAAGTCAGCAACAAGGCAGGCATAAATAGGGAGAATGAGAGAAAGGGAGAGTGAGAAAGCAAGAAAGAAAGCAAGACAGACAGCAAGACAGAAAGAAAGCAAGCAAGAAAGAAAGATTAACCGGGGACACTAAATAATGCACACAAGTCAAACATCTGACTGGCAAAGTGCATTCCCATCCTATAATTACCATGTCAGCTTCCCCTGTTGTCTTGTTGTTGCAGTGAATCACAGTGACATTTATTGAACTTTTCTATAAGTACTTGAAGTAGGACCATTTTGCCATTGCTTTCCCACTCTGTTGCATTTAGAGACATTTTCACATGAATTAATCTGTACCCAAAGTACCAATGAAGAATCAAAAGCTCACATTTGTTCATTCAAATCCATTTTCTGTGTTTATTTTTGACCAAAAAGTGAGTTTTTGACTGAAGTTTCATATAGAACTGTCTATAAAGTCTATTACACACCACTGAATAACAGACATATTTTGTCAAAAAATATATATGTCTAAGCATGGAAATAGAAATCTAAGACAGAGACCAAGTATATGATATGGTGAACACTTATTTCTACAGTTCTGGGAGAGGCAGTGGTTCAGTCTGTTGGGAGACTTGATTTGGAACCAGAGGGTTGCTGAGGGCCACTGAGGGCTGCCAGCTCAAGACCCACCTGGACCTGGACCTGCAGGTCAATTCAAGACCCGCTTATTCAAGACTTATTAGAGATCATGTTCTGGACTATATGTGGAGGTAGATTGAAGGCTGGAGAGACATTGCCTACTAAGTAATTTTTATGATAGCTTTAATGTGACATGTATGAATTTGTATAATTCTCTGTGTTTTCCTGTAGAGTTGCACTCCTTGTTGGCCAAGTGGCCTTTCAAGGGCCACTTGGCCAACGAGTGCCTGCTTGCAGAAGTGGGCCTGGGTGTGGTTCAGTTGGACCCAGGCACTTTATGCATTTAGTGTGATTGCTATCTATAAGAAATGTAAGAGGAAAGTGTGCAAGCGCTTCCAAGAACTGTCTCAATAAAGCCACAAAATGCATAAAATCCTGAAGCTCATTGTTCTCTGTATGAGCGTGTGTATGTATGTATGTGTGTGTGTGTGTGTGTGTGTGTGTGTGTGTGTGTGTCAGAGAGAGAGAGAGAGAGAGAGAGAGATCCTGAGAGAAGACTGAGGCATACTCAGGCCCAGGTCGTTAAGGACAGTGTGACCACAGGGCAGCAAGTGTGTGGGGAGAGGCAACAACCATGCTTGGAGATGGCACACTGCAACCATGCCTAGTGTGAGTACACCAGAACAGGTGGTAGTTTAGGGCTTTAAGGTGGTGGCACTAGTCCATGTACTTATCTCTACTAAAAATAAGGAGCATAGTCCAGTTAAGGGCAAGAATGTAAGACCATCTTACCAACTTAATGTAATGCACACATTTATACTTATGATGTATTTATTTCACCTTATGTATATGTATGTTATCACTGGACTTTCAGTATGTCTTTTAAAGCAAACTGTATTTGAAAACAGCAAAAGTGACACGAGTCGGAATGTGACTCAACAGTTTTCACTGACATCATTAGCCTGAATACATTTGTCATGATGTGATGTGAAGTTCACTTTTTTAGGTCGCTCTGAACAGCACTTTCACTGCACAATTTTAAAGCCTTTTTACATTCTCTAATCCACTTTCCAGAATTTCACCTTGTTTGTCCAAAGAAGATGTAAAAGAAAATCCTAAAAATGGCTGTCTATTTCAAAACATCACCTCAGTAATTGCAGTCTGGGTAGACGGATCGTGCGCAATTTTCCTTGTCAAAGGAAGGGCATGCTGTAACCACCACATTCACACAATCAGCATTACTAAGAGGAAAGGAGGTGAAGTAAATACCGATTGGATTTTGTCCTGTAGACACACAGAGTAAGTACGATTTAATGGTTTGAACAGTGTGCAGAGTGAAGAGCAAAGGTCCACTTGTACATTCAGCAAACTCCCCAAAAGGATATCAATATTTCTCCTAAAGAATTTTAACTGCATTGAGAAAAGTAAGTGTTTAAACTACACTACACCATCACAAGCCTAGTCAGATATCACTGCAAAATTACTTTTGATCAAATCAACACAAAAACATGCTTATTACATGATATGTCATATGAACGGCTACAAATACAGGACAGGGATTTGATAGAGATGTAGTCTCAAAATCTGTCCTGTCTCACAACAGTCAACGGCCAGAGGCAAAAAAGGACACCTTCTCTCAGCTCATCCATTTAACATGAGATGTAAATAATCACCGGAAGCCTTTACAGGGGCCAGATTGCGTGCACGGTTGTGAGAGCATGTGCACTTTATGGGTGGAAGTGTGAAGGAGATCATTTTAGAAAGAGAATATGTATGAGTCTGTGAATGAAAGCATGACAAGCAAAGAAGCAGAAAGACATAAGGACAAGGTTATAGTGATTGAAATGTCAGGGACTAGGGACATCATACACACACACACACACACACACACACATATAAACATATAGTAACTTAGTAAAAAAAAGCAGAAAGACAAAAAAGCAAAGGACAAGGTCAACAACTGGTAAGAAATGCAGGTCAGAACATGCCAATAAAGTCTTTTGAAATTAATTGTGTTGACAGCAAAAGGGAGCAGTGACTGGGAGGGAGAAATAAAAGAGAATGAAAGAGAATAAAAAAATGGAAGACGGGGAAAGAGACAGTAGGTCTTTCCAGGGGCAGCCAGCATGTATTCAAGCCCCAAGGTAGATGGAGGGCCAAGACCTTTATGAAAGGGCCTGTTGTCATGCTCACACACACACATATACACACACACTGAACTTTCGAGACATTAGAGGAAGGCGCTGAAAGGTCCCAAGGGCCAGGGGCTTGAAAGTTCATGTAATCTGTCTTAGAATATTTGGGTGTGTGTCTATGTGCCTATGTGTGTATTTCTGATACTCTAGTTCAACTGCTGTATCAATAATTCAAACAGTCAAACACTACAGTGCACACTGAACTTTGCATGAGCCACACAAATGCACTGGTTTACCTGAATTTTAAAGTTTTAGTGTAAAGTCATCCAGAATCATTTTAACAATTTCAAGTTAGAATCATCTCCCGTGGATTTGAGACCATTTCCTAGCTGTTGGCTATGTGTTTGAAACATGAATTCAAGAATAAGCAAAAAGCTGCATAAAGACATTTCCTTGATTCATCCAGCAGTGTTCACAGCAGAAACTTACTTTACATAATCATCTCCCAGAACTTATTTTTCTCATAAAAAAGCCAGCCTCTCTAAAGATACTCTTAAGAAGCTGACTTCTTTCTTGCATTAACAATGAAACAGCACTTACAGCTAACACCACCATCAGGTGAGAAGTTTTAAGGCAGTTTTAGTGTTTTAGACAGAATGAGTAAAGTTTTTAAAATGGCCAGACGAGAAGCTATTGGACAAAATGTTTAATCTATAATGTCACTATTGCTCTTTCTCAAATGGATTTTCATTGTCTTCAGTAGAGATGGCCAGAGTTTCAGCACTAAAAACAAAAAACTAATAAATACATTCAGGTCCACACAGGCACAGAATTGACTAAACTTGGCATGGTTGAATTAAAACAGTGTTCTAGAGAGGTCTATAGAACTTGCTCACAAACAAGTGTTGGTATGTTAAATTGACTATTTTGCAGTGATTAAGTGGGAGCTGAAGAAGATAAGGTGCTACTGTAGAGCTAAACATCCACCGAGCTAGCTAAGGGCCTGCATATATGCATAATCTTCTCTATAAGCTATGCTTTGGTTTTGTTAGATGTGACTTCACTTGTGTGCAGCCATTTTGCACCAAGGGAGTTGGCAGTGTTTGACTGCTATTCAGAGAGGTCTAAAAGCTAGCAGAGGTGACACCACTGCCCCTTGTACCTCTAAATATTACATCAGCCTCACTCCTGTGGGAAACATCTCTGAGAGTGCTTTAGCAGTGCTATTTGTGTCTTACTTTCTTCCCTCTTACTCCTTCCTTTCTCTATTTATCTCTCTGCATAAATCACTCTCCCACCTGTCAATGTACTTTTTAAAATAATCAGCAACCTTTCATCTGAACAGGTGAACATAAATGTTGTCTCCATTTAGTCCTTTTTTTTAAAAAAATCAGGAAGTTTTGAATATATTGAAAATACCCACAACTTAAAATAATTTTGGCTTCTTCTTCTTTGAGTTACTGGAAAACACGTAATGGCAGTGGCTGTATTTTAAACTCTTTCAAGCATCCTCAAAGCACTCCAAACAATGCTAACCGTTTTTGGAGCATTTTCCTACCTTAACTAAATACGCTTTTCTTTTTTCTGCAACTATGCTTTGCACTCTTTCAAATCTTTCCTCAACTTGAATTTCCATATGTCATGTATTTCTATTGATAAAACATAAATGGCAAACCTTTTTTATTTTTCATTTAGATACAACCACCGTTGATAAAGTTTTCTTTATAGCACAGGAAAAAATCACTGAATCTCACTGAACAACCATCACGAGACATTTTTCATTTACAAAGAAAAAAAAATGCTAATGAGCCATAGAAGCAAAACATGGGAAACCGTTTTTGTTTTAAAAACTTGGTGCTAACCTTTTCAAGAGGATAAATACAGGGAATACATAAAACTATTAGTCCTACAACTGTGAATTAAATCTCTGTACACTGTTATTGTATTCAGTAAATAAATCCGCAAAGCCCTTCATCCCTACTAAAGCAACTGTTACGCAATCACACACATACTGAAAGCTGCATTAATATAAGTAAAAAGTGTGTTCTTTCATGGTATTTCAAAACTGAACCCTGGCTTTGGCAGAGACCTTTTTTTTTTTTAAATAGTGTTTTTGTAAAATAAACACATGCTGACTTCAAACATGCTTTTTGCCTGCTACATGTGGCAGAAAATATAAGAGCGACTCAGTCATTTTGAAGTTCAAAAATAGTATGTTCAGCTACAACTCATTCCAATGCAAACTGCGAACAGTCTCTCAGTTCAGCCACCCAGTCCCAAGTCTTCAAACCCAGTGCCGTCCCTTGAGCTCAGTGAGAATGGATGGTAATGACGTCTCCTGTATGAACACACAAGATAATGAGCACATTTATACAACTACTGTGAAAGCTGAAAGCACAGTACGCTAATTGGGCTTTCAATGGGTTACTGCAACCCAAGTCAGTGTACAAAGAAAGCAAGAAAACTTGTAGTTCAAGTTAAAAAACAGTCACAGTTTTTAAAAAAAATACCCAAAAAGGAAGTTAAATGTTAGGACCACACTGTTTCTGACCACACAGAATAATGGCACCTCATGTGCCACCACAGAATAATAAAGTCACCGGGTGTGCAAACGTACATAATTGGCCTCAAAGCAATCAACCCCAATTACCTCACGCCATAATTGGTTTCAGTGCAATCAACAACACAGCTATCATTACATTTAAGCAGGCACCAGCACGCCCATGACAGTGCTTATCTCTGCAGTTTATCTGCCAGTTTGGTTACAGCTTTGACTATGATGAATGGATAAGAACAGCCTAAATTTATAGCGTGATATACTCAGTGCACTGCTTTGTATTGTATAAGTGTAAATGTCTAATTCATGCCGCTAAAACATACTTAAGAATGTATCATTAAGTAAAGTGAACTTGTTAAATCACAGTTTGTGGGGCTTTCTCGTGGATTACAGTCAACAGGTCTGTAGCCGCTCTAAATCTGCCTGCCTTTTAAAATCTGTACCTTTACTTAAGGGCACTTCTCAGTTTTCTTCATATCTGCATTTCATAGTTTCATGCTTGTACCAGAATGTCCAACATTTCCATCTGCCATAAAATATTGATTTACAGCAGACTGGCATCGATGGAGGGATCACATGCCAAATGAACCAAAAAAAATCACCACACAGTCTTTGAATAAACAGATCCACTTTGTGAGTAGCTGTAGTAACAATCGTATCCTGGAAATTTTAATATCACTGAAAACGAACTTTAAAAAATTAGTCAGATATACAGCTGCTACAACACCTATGCAAAGCAAAAATTAACCGTTATGTCACCTCTTAAGATAAATGAGGAGGAGCGGAGGGGGGTTTATTTCAAGGGGTGATTTAACCCTGCCTAACATACCTCCATACCCCCAAATAATAGTGAACTTCAGGAGAAACAAATCTGACCCTCAGCCCATATACAGTACATCAATGGGGACTGTGTGGAGAGGGTCTCACACCACTGCACTGGTCCAGAAGGCACAGCAGCAACTCCACTTTCTGAGGGTCCTCAGGAACAACAACCCAACCAAGGAGCCGCTGGTGTCCTTCTACAAGTGCTCTGTGGAAAGTGTACTAGCGTACTGCATTCCAGTGTGGTGCGCCAGTAAAAAGACAACACTCCAGAGGGTCATCAATACAGCACAGAAGATCATCGGCTGTGCTCTCCTCTCCTCTCCTTAAAGGAGCTGTACAGGTCACGCTGTCTAAGAAAAACCCACAGCATCCTAAAGGACACCTCCCACCCAGCACATTACCTGTTTCAACTGCTGCCCTCAGGCAGGAGATACAGGACAATAAAAACTGGAACAAACAGACCGAAAGACAGCACATACCCCTAGGACTGTTGCACTAATGAACAAACACTGAAGGACATGACACCCCACCCCACCCCCACCCCACCCCCTTGTCAAAATAATATATTTATATACATGGTGCAATCAAAATACTTAATGTGAATAATTCTTGGCTATAAGTTGCTTCTTTTCTATAAAGTGTATGACACTTGAACACTTTTTTTTCCCCACAGAGGTGTGTGCATACACATACACACATACTTTTTATACTGGCCTATTTATTTATTTGAAGTTTCTCTTTTTATCTTTGTACATAGAAAAAATGTTTGTAGATTAGTTAGAATCTCTCTAGTATGGCTCTGCTCTCTTGCACTGGATGGAGACTGCATACAATTTTGTTGTACTTATGTATAATGACAATAAAGTTTCTGATTCTGATTATTCTGATTCTGATTCTCTACCCACTGTGATCTCAATAATAACTATCTCATAAATTTATCACATTTTTGACACTAATAAAAAGTAAAACTGTAGAAGCGTTGTGAAAGTAAAACTAATGGCATAGCTGTTGTATGTGGGTTTTTATTTGATTCCACAAGTCTTCCCTAAGAAATTAGTAGGTGATTGCATTCTTAGTCTATGACTGCAATGATAGTCGGTGAGTTGACTGGCCAGTGCTACTTAATGGATTGCATAGAGAAGTTTGCGGTACCCAGGAGATTAAGTCTGGTGATTTTGCTAATCCTCTAGTGGCACCATGGGTACTTTCGACCAGAAATTACTTCAACTATCTTTATTTGTCAAATCACGCAATATTCTTACAGCACCATTGTTTCCACTTTTGACTTTCTTGCTAAATCCATTTCAGATGCTGCCATTTTAGCCAGTCCTAACAGCTGACCTGTGAATCTACAGGGAATTTCAACAACTGCTTAGAATATTTAGAGACTAGATAACCTGAATAGAAAGCTTATACAGAAACAAAGGAAAACAGACCCATCATTTAATCCCAATTGGCATCCAAATCAAATATTCAGGTAATAAGAAGCGATATTATTGTCATTCTTCTTCAAAAGAAAAATGCCACAACTTTCTAAAAAGCTTTCAGTTTTTCTGAGTAAATTTTTATTGAACACACTGTCTTCAAAGTGGAATCATGGATCTTTGTTTTAAGCTTCTTCTCTCTTCTCTAATTGTGAAGTGGTTTGGAAGATCTTTGATGTTTGTCTCTGGGAGAATTCATGAAAGCCTCAAACCACTAGACAAAAAAAAACAGACAAAGTAATTTACTGAGAATTATTTCTTGACTCTTGGGAGGTTGGGGTGGGGGGTAGAGGGAAGAAAATGGAGAAATAGCAAGGTAAAGGTTAAAAAATATAAACAATTAGATTTTTGGTGAACGAGCAGGCAGCTAATGTCAATCATTTCTTATGACAATATTAAACAAAACAAATATAAAAAAGGGACTGAAGATTAAATTAACTTTCAATCAAATGATTTATAAACGATTTCCTATTGCCAATGAGCAAACGATTAAGTAATTTTTAAAATTACAAATGACTTTCATCTGATTATGGCAATGTTTGTTACTACACAAATATCCATTTTGGAATTAAGAAAACAGACACAGCATAAAAAACCAATAGCAACTACTAATAAATCCATATGAACAAAAGTTTAGACAGGCTCTCTCTCTCTGTCACTGAAGATCTTAGGGGTGATGTAAATCTCCGCAAGACAAGAAAGAGAGAGTTACTCCACTGTTGGAATCAAGTGTTTAAAAAAAGTACTTGATTTACTATAAAACTGGGATAAAAAAAATAGATCTGTTGCATTTTCAGGTGGCATAGCAGGATTATATTTTTAAGCAAACTCGAAACAGCATTCCTTTCTTTTTTGCTTGTCTTCTTGTTCTATTATTCACTCACTCGTTAGTTTGTTCTGCTGTACATTATCTTTTTTGTATTGTTCCAGCTCTATCTGTACTCCCAGGACACTGCTCACATACAGTATGTCTCTTTTAGTTTCTCTTTCTCCTCCATTCCTATTGTTTCCCAATTGTCTCAGTCACGTAATGCCAAATGCTAGAACTGAAGAATAGACTCAGTGAGTGGAAAAAAGGTGTAAAGTGCTGCCTGAGATACAGTATTTTATGATTTATATCTGTTTTAAGAGGCATACGATTCTTGGATGGCAACCAATGTTAGTGAGACTAGGTATTACGCTATGTGGACAAAAGTATTGGTCCACAATCTTTTTTTAGGTGTTTCATTCAGGGTCACTGAAAGCTGAGGCTCACAGTCTCACCAGCACCATGTAGCATTTGGAACTACATGACTGAGACACTCGGGAGACATATGGATTAAGAATGTGGTGTCATTAGAGCTCCTGTAAATGTAATGTGTAGGGGGCCCAATGCTTGTGTTCATATACAATATCTATAAAAAGTATTCACTCCACTTTGATATTTCAGCTTTTTATTGCTTTAATAAATTTAATAGGGTTTGCATAAATATTCACCCTCTTTAAAGGGACTGACCTAATTTAACAGAGCTCCAGCTAGTTGATTCCAGCAGTGTCACAATTAGTGAAATGGAGATCGCCTGAGTGCAGTTGATGTGTGTCCAATAATTGTAGTATAATAACCCCAGTGTCTGTGAGGTCCAGTCTCTGGTTCATCAGTATTCCTGCTACAATTGCAACATGAGGACAAAAGAACACTTCAAGCAACTCAGAGAAAAGATCACTGATAAGTATAAGTCAGGAGATGGCTACAAAAAGATTTCTGACTCACTTGACATCCCACGGAGTTCAGTCAAATCCATCATAAAGAAATAGATGGAGTACGGCACTTGTCTAAATCTGCATAGAGCTGGCTGTCCTAACAAACTGAATGACCAGCCAAGAAGACAACTGGTGAGGGAGGCCACCAAGACATCTACAGCCACTCTGAAGGAGTTAAAAGCTTCTGTGGCTCAGATGGGAGAAACTGTACATACAACAACTTTTTCCCAGGTTCTGCACTAGTCGGAGATGTATGCGAGAGTCACAAAGAGAAAGCCACTGTTAAAAAAACCTCACATGAAATCTCACCTGGAATTTGCTCAAAAGCATGTGGGAGACTGCAAGGTCTTTTTGGTCTAACGAGACAAAAAATGTTGCTTTTTGGCCATTAGTCTGGACACTATGTTTGATGAATATCAAACCCTGCACATCACCACAAACACACCATCTCCACTGTGAAGCATGGTGGTGGCAGCATTATACTCTGGGGATGCTTGTCAGCAGAAAGCTCTGGAAGGCTTGTAAAGGTAGAGTGAAACATGAATGCAGAAAAATATCACCAAATCCTGGAGGATAATCTGACTCAGTCTGCAAGAAAACTATGGTTTGGGAGAAGATTTATTTTCCAGCAAGACAACGACCCTAAGCATATAGAAAAAACTACATAAAAATGGTTCAAAGACTACAAGATGAATGTGCTGGATTGGCCAAGTCAAAGCCCAGATCTCAGTTCAATCGAGCATTTGTGGATGGACTTGAAAAGAGCTGTTCACACTGACAACCTGACAGAGCTTGAGCTGTTTTGTAAGGAAGAATGGACAAAAATTTCAGTGACCAGGTGTGCCAGCCTGATTGAGACATATCCACACAGACTCAGTGTTGGAATTACAGCCAAAGGAACAGATACTAAATACTGACACAAAGGGGGTGAATATTTATACAAACATTTTACCTTATATATATTTTGATTCATTGACATTAGTTTGTAAAACCCTGCTTTCACTTTGATGTGAAAGAAGCTTTATTTGCAAATTCTTGTCAAAAAATCTAAATGATACTGACCATGATTTAATTTATTAAAGCAATAAAAGGGTAAAACTTCCAAGAGGAGTGAATACTTATAGGCATTGTAGTGCACTTTACATGCTTACTACTTTACATTTTTTTCCCAAGTTCTATTAAATTACCATCTTAATTTAATAAAACTATGCTCTTATCCAAAGCAAGAATGCGTTAGAATTGTGTACAAATGTAAACTTTTGAAACTCATTTAGCAAATACCTCTACTTAAGACCTTTTTCATCTATGGAATTTATTTGTTATAGCTTTCTTATAACTGGGTTAGGAACAATTACGTCTACAGTTAAACAGATTTTTTTTTGAGTTTTCAGCTTTATCAAATGCACAAGCAGAGTGATATTACTCAGTTTCATTATGTCTTGATACATAAATCCTTAGAATTAAAAGAGGGTGTACTTTTATGCCCCTTGACTGTATTTTAAAAGCATACAGTGTTAAAAAGTAAGCAAGAACTTGTAATCATTATCAAATATGCTCAAATATGGTCTAAGTATGTATAGTTAGAAGTGGTAAAAGTTGTAACATGAAAAGTTGAATCCTCAGTTACACTGAGTGCACATTAAAATGAAAATTCTGTTGAAATATTAATTTAGACAGCAAGGAGTGGGTGATGTGCAGATTTTCCACACTGTAGAGGTCTACTCTGAACTCTATTAAGAATCCAACACATTTCCCAGTGTGAGTGAAGACAGGCACGAAAACCTAATTCTGTGTTACAAGAAAACTTTCATTCCATTTTTAACCATTGCAAAGGATTTAGTCGTGGGGTAGACACGGGTCACAGAGGACACAGCTGAATTCAATTCACTCTGAATGCAACTTTTCCTTTATTCAGAAAAAAGAAAACATTTTAGCATCATAAAAAATGGTTAAATGACTCTGAATGAATTTAACTGTTTATGCTGCAATATCTCCATTATTTTCAACAAAAAAACAACTTGCCTAAATGCATAATTCCTCCAGTCATTTAAGATGATTCAGTAGCTAAGTAGCCCACGGTTATTTGATATGATGAATACCACTTAGCGGAACTCAAACCAGTCAGTATAAGGGAAGGAATTATACTAGACGTTAATCTAATCAATGGTGGAGTAAGAGAACATTTTTCCATGAACTGCATATTGCACCAAGAAAATGCTAAAGGATCCTCATTGTAGTCTCCAAAATTGAACAAGGCACTTAAATAGAGGTCAAGACCAGTCAAAATCCTCATTACACCAAAATTAGCCTCCCAGTCTTCTATCTAGAGTGAATCTGAAACCCACACAGCTACACTGTCAAAGCAATAAGGTGTAGTTACAACTAAAGCACCTTTTGTAATCAGCCATGTAATGGGGAATAAAGGACACAAATAGAGATAAAATCATGACAAGACAACAAGCAACAAACACCAAGATATGACATCAAAGCCTGTGTGTGTCTTACTTTGATGTTTGAGCAGAAAGAATCGCTACAGGGAAAGTTTGTTACGGTGAGAGCTCTATCAAGCTGTACTCTCTCATTTCCTCTTTTATCCATTCTATCATTTTTCCTATTATTCATTTTTACAGCAGTTTTATTACATCCCAAATTCCTCCAGCATAATTTCCCTCAGTGTTGAGCTGTTAACCTGTTTCTGTCTTAATCCTTTCCTCTATAAACTCAGTGTATGTGTGTGTGAGAGTGTATTTCTGTGTGCATGCGTGTCTGACTGAAGAATTTCCTTATCAATTTGGCCAGCTGCTTTGGCGGTCTTCAGTCCTCAGGCAGGGGTAAGTATATGTATGTGTGGGTCCGTGTCAAGATATACAGTGTAAATATGAAGCCCTCGAAACTGAGCTGTATACAAAGGCGTTGTGTTAACAGTGCACAACAAAATATATAATTCTGACATACCTGATACCAAATTTCTGACACTGCTGAAGTAACACAATGATCCTAAACTGTGTCCAAAGTTAAAAAAAAACCTGCAAAACATTTGCATCTGTCTTCTGTTATAATTGGGTTTGTTCTCAAAGTGACCAGAAAACATGAACTGTAGGATATAATTAGAAAACGCACACAAAAAGCAAGAAACAAGCAAAGTTCGTAGCAAAATAAACTAGACAGCCTATGTGCATGTGATGTACAGTTTTTACAAGAAATCCAAGTATAATGGATGACATTGGAATTAATGGCCCCACCATTTGGAAAACTAAAATATCAAACAAACCCATCAAGGAAGGGGAGAAGCAAGAATATAACAAAACAAAAAGGTTGGACCCATTAACTATATAAAGGGAACCAGCTGACAGAAACAGTCCATTGATCAAGAACAGCATTACATTAATGAAGACATGACATCATCTGAAAGGATGGTTTAGGGTCTCAAGAAACCATAATACCAAAAATATTTCTAAACAGCATTCATTTAGATACTACACATACGTCTTACATCATGCAATTATAACCCTGAAAAGACTCTGAATGTACTTGCGGTTTGTTATTTATAATTTATCTTAATTGTTTCATGCTGGGGTGCATAGTCTCAATACATATTCATAAACACTATATTTCTTGAAAGAAAATGCCTGCGAAAAAAGTTAATTATCTTTCTGAAAAGACTAGTTATTTAATTTAAAAAAATAGTATTGTAAGCTGGGTATGTCATCTTCCTGAACAGACTCGTTGAAGGACAATTAAAGGAAAAGTAGAAACCAGTAGAAGGGGAAAGTCATTCTTAGAAGATAACTTTAATGTTGATTTATATACCAATGACAACCACACATCAGTGCAGTCTACTCTATATTATATTGTAATTGGTCCCTGTGATCATTGAACTTATTGATAACATACTATTAATCACAAACTTCTTTCCATTTTAGAAATAATGTGAAACTTCTACATATCTCTTAGTGAAGTTATTTATTTTATCCACAAAAAGCAGGGATGGAATCATCAGCGCTGCCACTGCCATGCCATCACAATGTTTCAAATACTATTTGATGTAGGATTTTGAATTTGGGCACAGTGATAGACCTCCATGAGGTCCGGATCTGATTGGATTGTCAGCCATTTTGAAAATACGGATTTGCCAGTAGGTTTTTTTTGCTGTTGTTGTTGTTTTTTGGGTTTTTTTTTTTTAACATTTCTAGCCATATGTCTGTAAATATTTGTCCAGACTGCACAAAATGAAAGCCGAATGGATCATGGGATCATATATACTCATAGTGACACCTTGTTGTCTGTGCCTTTTACCATCTGCTGGTCCCAACACTAAAATCAGTAAAAAATTATGGAGGGCTCAGTGAAAGTCCACCATGAGATCTGAAACTCATTAGATTTTCAGCCATTTTAGCAATTTCTGCTTTTTTAAAAACAGTTTTAGCCATATCTCTGTAACTATTCCTTGGATCTGCATGAAACAAAAATCAAACTCATCATTGGATCATATACATGTTGCATCTGCCATATTTGCCATCTGCTGGTAAAAACTGAACTGAATATCCCTGAAGTTTTCAGGGATATTATGGAATCATCTTCACTTTTACATACATATCAGTCATCTAATTTGCATAAAAACAGACAAATAAATAAATAAAAACAAATTGACCATGCCGCCTAGCCTCATATCATATCAAGTGGTGTCAGAGCAGGTCAGCATTCATGTAGAAATTAGGGCTTTTCTGGGATTATACCTTCAAAGGTTGCATAGTGACCGCTGGCAACTAGTTATTGCATACAGTTGTCTTGCATTTAGTTTTAGTTTTACTCCATCCAGTGTCTCATTGTCTAGACCAGTGGTTCTAAAAATTTGGGGCAGGCCCCACCAGTGGGTTACTCCAGGTGGGACATGGACAACAAGGTAAAAATATGATCTGAAACTAAGGTGAATAGATAAAAAGGAAAACAAAATTATTGTGGATACTTTCTTATTGCTTGTGACTGATAAAATTGTAGAGTGTGGGGTGTGCGTTTTTGAGTGAAAAGGGACATGAACTTTTATTGGCTTCTCCAGTGGGGCGTGCTACAAAAAAAGTTTGAGACCCACTGGTCTAGATAAAGTTCAACTGTCCCTCTCCTGTGTCCTAGCCCATGATTACTTTGTGCATATAGAGTCATTCCCCTTTTTCTTGATGTCTTTTACCTTCCCTCCATGTCCTACTGTTATGCTCTTCAGCACCTCTTTCGATTTTTTTGTCACTACATTTATGGACTTGGTTTTTGGACTTGGTGCATCTGCCTAAATAAAGATACATTTTTGGTTCATTCAGTCTGACTCCTGTATCTGAATTTGGGCCTTCTTTCCAACACTCCACATTCATGACACAGGAACAAGTATTTGGTATCACCTTATTTTATTTCATAATATTTGATTTTTGTTCCAATAATTCTAATATTGTTTGGTCTTAATGTTCCATTTTATTTGAGCATGCCATTTAATGTTTCATTAACCTAAGCTCAACTGTAACTTTTCTAGTTACATATAGGTTATCTAGCAAGTGTGCTTTATATTTTAGCTATCTTAAAACTTACTGCACATGTTTGTTTGTGCTTGTTCTATGAAATGTGTTTGTACAAAAAAAATCATTAATATTATTTGAATAGGAAGAAATTAGATTGTCTAGAATATGAACAGAGGGTAATTTAAGTCAGAACACAACCCATCTTCTGAGTATAATTCAGTTATGCATTCTACTGTATAAATTAAAATATCAGTAGTTGTATATAGGAGAGTTAAGTTACCGCAAGCCAGTAAACAGAACTGAAAGTGTAAATATTAAAACGTCCAAACAGTTTAAAGTGATGTTGAGTCATTAAAGCACTGAAGTAGAAAGTCGTTTTCAAAGTCAATCCAAGCAGCACAGACAAATGATTATTTAGTTTCCATGTGCATGTCTATTTCAGTGTTGTACCTATACAGTAAGTGTTTTTTTTCATAAGTTTATAATCTGTATTTCTAATCCTAGATCATTTTCTTCCACTGCCTGAACCAATGTCTACAAACCAGCTCAATCAAATTAAATTACACTTAAAGCCATTCACACCCATAGAAAGCAAACATGTACCCTGCCAAGACAAAGAAAAAATGTGGAAATTCTATCAGATACAAGACATATTAACTGAAAGCCTGAGAGATAAAGGACAAAAAAAAGTTTTAGGCAATTACAGCAGGCAGATTTTGTAGTCTGGCACCAGAATGGTTGAATGCATCATTGCACACAGTTAGATGGCATTTGCAATTTGACAAGTGTTTTTTTTTTTTTTAGAAAAACGAATAAAAGTTTAACAGTGAGGTAAAAGTCCATAGAAGCTGTGACAATAATGAGCAAAATGTTTCATTAGATTTCATCTTCGTAGTTCTTTGTCATATCTTCTATGGCTTATAAATAATGATTTAACAGACTTGCACAGTGGAATTCCTGGTTTCTCCTGTCATTAAGGTGTTAAGTAGAATAAAAGAATAGATGTGGCATTTAAAACAGAAGTGTAATATATAGAGGAGTAGTACTGTGAGACCAACTGTATGAAAACAAACCTTTGTGGAACAATTTTATCATTCAGTTATACAAACAGGCTATGTTGGATTGGAACAACCAATAAGATGGAACAGGTGTGCTGACCATCAAAAGAGTGTCCAAGGGACCTGACAGAATATAAGTTCCTCAAAGGCACTGCAAGTAAGGTCTGACTATAGTCAGATAAGCAAATACATGCTCTCTCACATCTATTTTAATAGGAGTTTGATTTCATTTTTAAAAGCAAGACAACCAGGGGCCTTATTTTAAAAAATTGATTTATACTTAAATCTTATGCTCAGTCCCAACAATGAGCTATAATCTCTAACACTTATATATAATGCCAGCAGAAACTTAAGCCAGTTAACATGTCTTCTAAACGGTGTGCTGAAAAGCAAAGCCAACACACAACTTGGGAGTGTGTTGCCTTTGCAATGAACAAGATGGGGCAAAGAGACCAAACAGCAAAGTTTACCACTTCTTGAATTTTCTTAAAGATTAGAACATTTACATAACAACGTAAGACATATATAGGGTTTCTATTTAAGTCATACTTAAAAAAAATGATATTAATAAAGTCTGTTTTCAGGTACGTACGTATCAAGATAATACAGCTAACACCACTAACTGGCATAGTGACTTTGTGACCCTGATTTTTAGTACACTGCACAGGCAGTGACAGTTTTATGCCTATATTCTTCTGCATTAAAGTAATGGCATATAACTGGAGAACTGGACCCAAACTAACTTAACTGAAATTGTGCATAGCAACAATGCATAAAAAATCTTTTTAAGGAATCTGCTAAACATTATGCCTCAGACCTTAATGCCAAATTGAAATTAAGATGCATATTTCACTACTCTAAACATGCAGGGGGAAAAAAGGAGACAATAAACCCCATTCCTCTTCCTCTTAGTTAACTGCATATTACCTTTTTACTTTCCTGCATTCCAAGTAGGTGCATAAAATGGTAAATTGCTTAGCTCATAAATAGAAATGAGCACTCTTACTTCAAATACCCAGTGAGGTTTTAATTCAACACTGGAAAAATATCTAAACGCACTAAACAACCCTATAAAATGTAATACCACAAATATGTCCGTTGGTTAATTCATACCCACATTTTTTTCTGTACCATTTGTCAACTTATTATTTAAGCAGGGGAATGGATTCAGGGATTCATATTTTTTAATTCAGAAAAAGGAAATTGCATTTAGTGACTTTTCCATTATGAACACTTTTAAAGCCCTCCCTTTATATATGTGTGTGTTTGTGTGTGTGTGTGTGTGTGTGTGTGTGTGTGTGTGTGTGCGTGTGAGCGAGTAAAAGCACTCCCCCATGCTTAGATAGTAACAGGTTTTATGGAATGGCAGTAACACTGGGTATGACTGTGTTACCATGCCCAAGAGTTTTATGGGGGAGTGTTTGTGTCCATGATATTTTGGCATCACTTGGCACCAGGAGTAGGAGGTTTACTGAGGTCAAAATGCATTTCTTGATCACTAAATACAAGAACTCATTACCCTGTCAATTCTGATATGTGGCCAAGTCTCTGATTGGCTGCGTATATGTCTACTTGATTGTGTGTGAGAATAGGACTATGTGTGTGCTTTTTCTTCTTCTGTGTGATACACATTAAAATTCCAGTACACTTTTATAGCCTTGTGTGCATTTTCACCATAGTTTGGTCTGATGAAGTGGGTATCATTTTAACCTTTAATGGAGTCTGTGCAATAAATGTATATATTGTATTTAAGGTAGGCAGTCATTGTCAATAAAATAGAGCGTTTGAAGATGGGGCACTGAGTTATATCTATGCTTGGCAATTTAGATACTTATGGGAGCATAGTGAGAAATACATACATACTGCACTCAACGTATCATTTTGTGTCCTCTATAAATCACATAGCTGGAAACTACCACTCTCTGTTTTAGTGCAAGGGACAAATGTCTCCCTCAAGCAGATAAATTTTACATGACTGTGTGACTGAAAATGCTTTAAAAACTCAAAATGCATAAGCAGAAATGATAAAATTCCACTAGTTCTTTGGTTTTAAAATCAGGACAAGTGGGATTACTCAGGAATTTATTGTTTCTACATTACAGTAGGTCCAATATAAGGAGCAGAATAATAGGGATAATTTACATATATGGGTAGTACACATGTTAATTTTTTACACGTGTAACTTTTTTATACATCTGTGTTAACCCCTTAAAGTCTCTTCAACACTTATTTACACAATAAATATTTAAGTTGACTTTAAAATATAGAGAATTAGCTTACTGATTACACTTAATTGCATTATTCTTTTCATTAATTGATAAATTGCATGATGCACTTCTGTTGGAGGCTTAAATCACAGTGATACTTTTGTTTCAGAGACAGTTTTTTTTACTGCTGTCAGTAGCCTTTATGTTGTATTTCACATCAAAAGAAGACATCGACAACACAAACCTGTCAGCGGAGTTCAAACAATAATGGCTTACTCAAAGAAACAAAATCTGAAGAACTTGTCCTTTTTTAAAAGCAAGTAGCTTTTAAAATCATTAAGAGCTGGACATTGTCTCGATTTTGCTTGTGATTAGATGTAACAATAAAGGGAGTGGAAAGAGAAAATCATAAACACACAAAATAAAATATACTGTAGTTATGTTTTTCATATTAAAGAGAGACGTGTATTTGTTATTTTTCTAAAGGTTATAAAAATGCTATTAGTCCGCTGTGCAGCACATTATGGTAAGTATCACCATACACTTCATACACCATACACATCATCTATTTAGAAATTTGGTGCTTGGAAAGTTGGAGCTTTACTATAGTTTAACCAAGATGCTGTTACCAATGTCATATTACACACTAGAGTGTATAATGTATGAATGCATCCAAAAAAATTTCAGTCATTGTCTTCTTCTCTTCATCTTCACTTGTATAATGTAACACTGATAACAAAATGGACAGCAGAGCAGGTTGCATGTGCAACAAACAAACCAATAAGACTAGTATTGTCTGTCTGTGCATGCGTGCATGTGTATGTGTGTGCACATGTGTAGGCACACTAACCTGAAATGACAAGTTAACCGGAGTGTAACTAATAGGGTTAAGTGTGTAGGAAGAGCAAAAGAGATAAATGGGATAAGGCGATGGAAGGATTTTTTGCTTACACAGAATAAGTATTTAGTGTCATCTGCCTAAAGGAACAGGGCAGACAGACTGAGTGCAAGAGAGACAACACTTTTCAAGAGAGAAAATAAAGGACAGTAAAAACATGATGAAAAAGAGCAAGGAAATATCTATGTGTGACCTGAGAAAAATAAAGTTGGACAAAGAGTGAACTGGAAGGGAGATTTAATGGTAAAAAATAAACAGATGTTTACATTTCTGAATATACAACCCAAATTCCAGAAAAGTTTGGACGTTTTTAAAATTTGAACAAAATGAAAACTAAAAGACTTCCAAATCACATGAGCCAATATTTTATTCACAACAGAACATAAATAACATAACAAATGTTTAAACTGAGAAATATTACAATTTTATGCACAAAATGAGCTCATTTCAAATTTGATGCTTGCTACAGGTCTCAAAATAGTTGGGACAGGGGCATGTTTACCATGGTGTAGCATCTCCTCTTCTTTTCAAACAGCTTGAAGATGTCTGGGCTTCAAACTGGGTTATGAGTTTCTGGAGTTTTGGCGTTGGAATTCAGTCCCATTCTTGCCTGATATAGGTTTCCAGCTGCCGAAGAGTTTGTGCTCGTCTTTGACATATTTTTTGTGTAATGATGCACCAAATGTTCTCTATAGGTGAAAGATCTGGACTGTAGGCAGGCCAATTCAGCGCCTGGATTCTTCTCCGACAAAGCCATTCTGTTGTAATAGCTGTAGTATGTGGTTTTGCATTGTCCTGCTGAAATACACAAGGCC
>VUQH01082399.1:0-26681 GCA_015106775.1 Etroplus canarensis | reverse complement strand
TATAACACCTGCCAAGCTCCATCGTATGTCTGCTAATATTCCGGATGTATGTACCAAGTGTTTGACTGAGAAAGGAACTTTGTTCCATTGCTTGTGGGAATGTGCAAAGATCCAAAACTTCTGGAAGGATGTTATACAATGTCTATCGGAAATGTTTAATACCAAAGTCCCTTTAAATGCTAAACTATGTGTGCTTGGAATATACTCAAAGAACTTTCTATAAACACAGAAACAGTATGCAGTTTTGGACTTTGGACTTCTACAAGCCAGGAGAGCTATTGCACTATGCTGGAAGAGTATGGACGCTCCTACAATGAAGATGTAGATGAAGGAACTTTCTGAATGTATTGGACTGGAAAGATTAACATACATTGCCAAAGGCAAACGAAAAGACTTTGATAAACTCTGGGAACCATATATGAATATGATGACAAATGAAAGTGCTAGATTTTCCTGAAATGATTTGCAAATACCCCATTTTCTTTCTTTCTTTCTCTCCCCCCTGACTTTTTTTTATTTTTTTAAATTATTTTTTTATTTATTTATGTATTTATTAATATTTTCCTTCATAATTTGTTAATTAATCCAATTTCATTACGTTTTTCGAATTGAAAAATGATGCAAAGGTATGTAGTTTGTGAGTGTAATGTGTATATGTTATGTGTTTGTGAAAAAATTTTGAAAAAGACAATAAACATATTGGGGAAAAAAATAATAAAGTGACCAGTGCATGTATATTGTGTTTTTGTTGTTGTTTTTTTAATCAGTAAAGATGAGATCCTCCTGGCCAAAAAAGGTCTCAGGTTTTCAGTACACTGTCTCAAGCTTCAGTATTTGAAAAACGCTTAATGTAGATACGGGTGTTTATCCTACATCAACAGTCAATAATTTATTATTGGATTACATAAACAATGCACCAGGGGAGAGCACAATGAGAGGCAAGGAGGTTGAGTGAGGCGTATTTACAAGACATTTACATTAGCTGTGGTAGCAGATGGAAAGCTGGTGATGGCAGATGCTTTTTAAAATTATTATTCTGTAGATCATTTAGCTCTCTGAAATCTTGTCTTTCAATAAAAGTCAAGAAAGTCAAGAAATTTGAACAAACAGCAATAAAATAAATAAAATGTGATTATTCCTTCAACTGCAAGTGGTCCAACATAATATTTAACTTGGATTACACTTAATTCTGTCGTCTTCTTTTTTCACAGAGTGCAACCTCTAAGCTGGGTCCTCTACCCAGGATCCTGCGGGAGGTGAACACAGCTCTAGCCAACCCGTCCAGTGTCCAGATGACACCTGGACAGTCCTCAGAGCAAATGGGCTCGCCTCCTGCTGAGGCAGGCTGCAGCATTTCCTCTGGCCTGCAGAAGATGGTCATAGATAATGACCTCTCAGGGTAAGAAATAATAAAATATAAATAAATGCATGGACCTTATTTATTTATTTATTTATTTGTTCGTTTGTTCATTCATTCATATGGATGACCGAATTTTGTGTTTTACTTTTTAATTCAGAAATGCAACTGAAAGATAAGATGTAGTGGACTTCTGAGAATCAAATTTTAGGGAGTCTCAAAGATTTTTGTTTTCTGTGCTGAGAAGTTTATATGCATGTGCAGCTTCGATTGCAAGCATTACAGTTTTGCACTTATTAATATCATAGTAAACTGCCCCAAAACACACCTTAGAGAGAGAGGATATTGAACTTTCTGTCATTTGTTTGTCAGCATAGTGCCAAACAAATGACAATGTTGCTTTGTAACTGATGAATGTTTGATTATGTGATTGCTGACCAACAAATTCCCTATGCCCACATTGTGCCCAAAAAGTCAGCTTATATAAGTTTAAAGTTGTAAATATGCTAAAAAAAAAAATGCTAAAAAATCACTTTTTATGCAGCAGAAAAAATAAATTGGTCCCCAAAAAGTCCTTTTATCATTAAGTAATAAAACCATGGGATGTTGAGATTTGCTAGTCGCTCACTAATCTCCTGATGATATAGACTTAAAGTGTATTGGAGCATCTCTCCAGAACTGAACACCATGAGATCAATGTGCCACTCAAAAATATAGAGTACAAACATACCTGAGTTTGTTTACAGTTTTTAATAATTTATGCCTTCTCAGCCTCAACACTAGCAGCTAGCTCTGGGCATATTTGATTACAGGTTGAGTCTGGAATTTATTTAGAGACAGGCTACTTCAGGTGTGCTGCAGAAAACTGATCTCTACACAGAAATTGCACGGGACCACCTACCGTCATTGGATAATTTTTGCAAGGATTAACTGATTAGATTTTTGTGTTCACTATATGATAGAACCGCTTGAGAGAATTTCTATAAATCTGGTTGTAATGCCTACTTTAAATTAAGGATGAACTTAATAGAATGTGGTGGTCTGAGATCAATCAATTGCCATAGGTTTTTCAAGAATGAATTTATGAGATTTTTATAGTCAAATCTCAAGGTCACTTACCTCAAAACATGGTTTTGGCCACAGTTCAATTAAATGCTTCATTAATTCTCTTCAGATGTTTTGGGGAAGTTCTATAAAGTTGGTACAAATGTCTATTTTTACTCAAGGATAAACTGATTGGATTTTTGTGGTCAAATCTCAAGGTTACTGACAAAACATTTTTCTGGCCACAGCGGAAGTGGACACTATATGTTAGAATGCCCTGAGAGAATTTTTGTAAATTTTGTATAAATCCCTGCTTTTACTCAAGGATGAACTGATTGGTAGTCTGAGATTATGGTTTGGACATGTACAGAGGCGGGATATTGGATATATTGGACAAAGGATGATAAAGATGGAGCTGCAAGGCAGGGCGAAAAGAGCAACACCACAGAGAAAGTTTGTGGAAGGTTCATGGACGTAGTGAAGGAGGACATAAAGAAGACTGGTGTGACAGAAGAGGACTCCAGGGATAGGTTGAGATGGAGGCAGATGATCAGTTGGGGCAGCCCCTAATGGGAGCAACCAAAAGAAGAAATCTGAGATTAGTAATCAACTGTCATAGGTTATTATTTTCAAAGATGAACTGATTAGATTTTTGTGGTCAAAATCAAAGTTGCTAGCATTGCAAAGTGTATATTTGGCCACAGCTTCACTCAAAACTTTACATTAGAGTGCCTGTTGAATTTCTACAGAGTCTATTTGGGCTCAAGGATGAACTGATTAGAATTTAATGCTCAAATTTAAAAGTTACTGTTGACCTTCCAAAAATGTTTGGAACCAAAGAATTAGCTAATTTTAGCTACATCTTACACAAATGTCTTCAAACAGGACAAAACTATGAACTTGATTGGCTTGTGGAGACGTATAATCACAAGGTGGTCAGTGTCAACTAGATCATGTTCTCACACTAGCAGATTTGCTGAGTGTTAATATTTGTCAGGTGAGGCCATGACACAATGAAAGTGTCACCTCTGCTTGTTTACATCAGCTTCACGAACCCCTGTTTACTTTCCAGTGGATGAATACTCGCTCACAGCGTACCTTATCTTGCTTATCCCCTGTCCTCTCAAACCCTGGCAGAACAATACCAAGGTGACACTTTAAAAGATTAACATAAAAGCGCGGGACCAACAGAAGAGATATATCAACTGCAGTAAGAGAAAGTAGCCCAAGTAAGCAGCCCACCATCACCACAGAAAAACAGGTAGACAAATGAAAAGCGTACTGCACATAATGAGAAGATGAGCAACGGGAGGAGCATCAGACAGCCGGTATCATTATGTTCATCAGGCTCCAGGATCAATACGTCTAATTAAGTGATGTTCCTATATAACCTGATGCCAGAGCCTGCCCTTGCTACTTCATCACAATAACTCCCTGCTCGTGTTTTGGGGGGGTGCATTTGGTGTAACCTGTGAGCTGTGAGACTGAAATTCAAATGAGCTCACCATTCCCCCCTAATTGCTTCTCATCCACTAAAAGTGACATGAAAGGTAGAAAAATAGGAGAATTTGTCAAAATGTAGAAAGGGAAAGAAATTGAGCAGAATGAAGAGGAGAAAGGAGTTAAAGGAGGGGAAAGGTAATGGTACGCTGAGAGAAGGACACCAAAAGAGATTTTTTTTGGGGGGGGGATATGGGCTTCTGGCAGTGAGGCCTCCATCTGTTAGCAGAAGGAAATGAAGAAAAGGAACGTGAAAGGATGATGAAAGAAGCTTCATATTCTTAAAAAGTGATTAATTACAGTATTTGATTGTATTAAACTACCTAATACAAATGGATTTGAAACAGCAAAATGCAGCATTGCATAACTGAGTAGGCTCTATAATCTCATTTTTTTTTTACCACCATTATGTTGTGTTACCTAATTGTTACACATTTTTCTGTAAATTACAAGCCAATCACAAACACATTAGAATTTAGCTTGACTTTTGTTAAGCAACAATAATTGTTTTAATCTGATTTTGAGATACATCTTGTATCATAAATGTGTTTTCATTGTTATAGTTGCTGACCTGCTTATTTTTCATTTTTTGGTCCACCTCTTTCAGATTGGTGGACTTCACCAGGTTACCCTCCCCCACCCCAGAAAATAAGGATTTATTCTTTGTGACAAGGAGCTCAGGTATCCAGCCTTCCCCCGCACGCAGTTCAAGCTACTCTGAGACAAATGAGACTGACCTGGGTATGGCCAATGGCAGCAAGAGTCTGTCTATGGTGGACCTCCAGGACCCCCGCATTCTGGATGGCAGCACAGGTCCGCACTCCTCAGATGCTCCAGGTGAAAACTCAGCTTCTGGTGGAGGCTGGTCAGCTAGAGTCCCACAAGGAAACACCCCAGGGGGTCCAACCCTTAGGAGGCCAGGCCAGACACCCAGCACCCCAGGCACAGAAAGCACTCCTGGTCGACCTGCTCAGCTGCTAGCCCCACTGTCCTTCCAGAACCCGGTCTACCAGATGGCGGCCTGCTTGCCCGTGTCCCCTCGAGGAGTGAACGACTCAGGTTCAGAATGCCACAGCTCTGTTAGTTCCCATAGCAACAATGAGGATGGACCAGCAGGAGGGAAGCACGTCTTCTTGAACCATGGTGGAGGAGGCGGGGGAAGCAGCGGGGACGAGTACACCAGGCGTTCAGGGGAGTTCAACCGGCGTCAGCTGTCCCTAACAGAAACGCAACATCAGCCTAACGTCCCCAGACAGAACAGTGCCGGCCCACAGAGGAGAATAGACCAACCTCCCCCTCAGAACATTACTCGTGGCCGCACACCCCCAAATCCACTTAACTACAACCGGCCCTCCTCTGGCAGCATGATGACTTCGTCACCTGACTGGCCCGGCAGCGGGGCTCGGTTACGACAGCAGTCATCCTCCTCCAAAGGTGACAGTCCTGAGACCAAACAGAGGGCTCAGCACAAACAGGTACAGGTTGCACACTGTGTGAGCCACTAACATAGAATACACAAATTTCATTTAAAACCACAAATGATATTTAAATTAGCTTTATTCAGTACAGCCATCTATACCTGCCTCACTGTATTTAATCACTTGAAATCACAGTAATACAAAAAGTTGCTGTTACAGAACACCCATTTGTGTCGTAGCATGTTGAGAAGAAATGTGTGGGTGCACTCGCAGACGCTGCACGTTGTGCCCTAATGAACTATAGTCACTGTGCGTGTAATAATAGTAATTTGCATACAGGCGGCTCATCACTGTTTTACTGGTTAAGTTCAATGGGTTGAGAATGAGGGCGGTGGAGGCACAATTAGTATCTTATTAACAAGCAGCATGTGCTCACACATGCTCACAAGACAACAGAAAACAGACCTCATGGATGCAAACAGATACAATACATTGCTGGAAAATCTGTGCTCATTGTTGACAAGTCAGGACTTCGGGCTGTAATCAAAAACACTAATCAATTTTTGCCCTTGGTGACTGGCTAGAGGGGAGAATATCTGCATAATAACCATCATGCTTTGCTTTACACTCTACTAAATAGTCTACAGTATTGCCCTAAGTCTGACTGAATTAATGATGGCAGCAAAACCAAAACTAACAAATTTAATTTGTAGCGGACACACTCACATTTATCATCTGTGGCTGCAGCTGCCAGGTTTAAGCAAAGAGCCTTAAAGGACCAGTGTATAAGATTAAAGCTGATCCACTATCAGAATTTGAGTCTAACATACGTGTCCAAACTTCTGACTGGTAGTGTACATAGTTATGCTTTTTATAGTTTAAAATCGCTCTTAGATAATATTGATTGTATTTTCGCTTACTTACGAAACAATAATCATACCTACAATGCTAGTGTGTCCCCTTCCATAGGAGTTACCATGTTGCACCACCATGTTTCTATGGTATCCCAAAAAAGACAGACTCAAATACTAGCTTTTGCTTTTCATGTTTCTGCTAGCTGTAGATGAAATGTAGAACAACTGTCATCACTCATCTGCTAAAGTCTTACTTCTGTGATAAAAAAATAGCTTCTAGTTCCTAAATTGTATTCAATTCAGTTGCTTTTGAAATTCCTAATTATATCTACATGCACAAACCTCTTGACTGGAAATGCATTTGGATGTGGTCTTTGAAGACTCTTTTGTTTTCTGACGACCACTGTAGGTTGTCCGACACGTTTGGAAAGGTAGGAGAGTGATGGCAGGTGTTCAGTTGTTGCAGTTTGCATTCTCACCAGCAGATGGCACTAAATATCACACTGGTCCTTTAAAGCAAAAGGGAGATTGATTGGTTGATGGACTGCCACTGATGTCCAGCTTTAAATACCTCAGCTATCTGAATATTACAAATGAATTCATTGTCTGCTTTTGTAACCAAGTGATTTGTCCTCCTATTTTTCACAAAGATATGTGAAATATCTAAAAATTGACTCCCCAGATTTGATAATAGGTGTTTTGTTGATACTACTACTGTGGAATATTTACAGCAATTAATGAACCCCATTAATGAGGGTATTAAAGAGAACAGCTTAGTAAAGTTTCATTCACAATGTATGTATAAATGGTGATAAAGTTTTATCCTTTTCCTTTTTTGTCCAATTTTCACATATTCCGCTTCAGATGTTTCAGCCTTATCAACAGTAATGCAAATGATGGTGTCGGACTACAAAAAAGTCCACATTTCCTCTCAGCCCACGGCCATCTCGCCAGTCAGCTGTCCTTCAAAAAATCGACAGATAGAAACGGAACACAACTCCTAGCCTCTGCCTCCAGGCAGATTTCAATGCTCTCATTGAATCTTAGTGTTTACCTTCCTCGCTGCTACTATGACACCGTAGATGTTCTCACTCCCACATGTTTAAAAAAAAAAACCTGCTTCAGAGTGTGTGCTACAGTTTGTGTGAGCCTGAAACCTGGAGCGTGTATCCATTCCACCTGCTGCTTTCAATCCAGATGAGTTGGTGCATTTCAAGCTTTTTTTCTGTTGTTTCTGTGGTGTTATTGCAGCCCCCCTACTCCCCCCCACCCTCCGGCTCGTCACTTGCTCTCAGCTCATGTGTGTTTGTGTGTGTGTGTGTGTGTGTGTGTGTGTGTGTGTGTTGTGTGTGGTTTTACTAGGCCCCCTCCCCAGTGAACCCCAGTGCGCTGGACCGCACAGCAGCCTGGCTATTGAATATGAATGTGCAGTATTTAGACCATGAGGGGATGGAGCCCGAGTCCCTGAGAAACAGAGAGGATCTAACTCAGGTGGAGAAGGTAACCTGCCATCCGACCCCTGACCTTTACCAACCCCTCTTTTCACAAACCACCTCAACCTCCAGCCCTGACACCCCACTGAACTGTCCTTCCTGTCTTTCACTCATACACCTCCCTTCTGAAAGCACCCCTTCTACACTTATTATCTGCTGTTTTTATTCAAACTTTGCCCTCGCCTCTATGCTAAATTGTCACTAAAAGCCGTACTGTGCACATTTACAAGATAAAAGTGAGGTAAATAGCCTATTTTGTGCATCAGTGTGGCTCTGTAAATAATACATTTTCACAAAATTGACTTTTGGTGATAGTCCAGCTGTTTATCTGTGATGGGTTTTTTTATTCCATTTCTGCAGCCAGCAGTGTGCTTAGCTGTGAGAAAGTCATAGCAACAGCAGTTATAGCAGAAGGTAGTTATTATGGGCAAATAATTGTGAAGCTAAATATAGTAGGCAAGAATATCAGCACCAGTATTAACCAGAAACATCTTGATATATCTTATTTTCTTGATTAATTAATAGGATAATCATTTGGTAAAATCCAGAAAATGTTGAAACAGCCCTCTAAAATTTGAAAAGTTTTCCAAAAAAATGTAAGAAGAACTAGAAATTACACATGCAGTGAGAATTAAACATCTTACTCCTTTTATCTCCCTTTGCCTTGAAAAAAACCCTTCCCTTATAAATTTCTCACCATCTTTGAAATAAAGTTAAATGTACAAACTAAGTGTGTGCATGTGCTTGTGTGTATTCACATGCAGCATCCACACGGATGCCTCGTATCTTGTGTGTGCTCGCATCTGTGTGAGAGATAGAGACATAAAGAGGCTTTTTTGCTGCTTCCTCTGCCTACGTTTGCTGCTTCTTTGCTGAGCTACCTTTACAACCGCTCACCCTCAGCTTCCTTACTTTGGTTGGCTGCCACATGCTCCCCCTTTTATTTTTTTTACATCCATAATGAATACAAACCTGTCATTCTAGTATAGCTCATACTTTATGGAAAGCCAGCAGCCAAGGCAGGGAGAACAACCAAAGAAGGCAATAACTTCGGTCTTAACAAAGAAGCCGCAGCCACCTTAAAATAGCAAAGTGGTAACAAGAGAGGGATTGGAAAACACTTGAAGAGGGACTTAGACAGTCACACAGCTAATGGTCTGTACGGTATTAAATATACAGCCATTATAGCCGTGTTTTTGCATTGTCTTGGTATTGCAATTGCAGTGTCCACACAAATATGGAATCAGAATTGATGTCTAATTGCAGACCGTCTATGTAACTGTACTATTGGTTCTCATTCCATGAAAAATCGGTGCGTGCCTCCCACTTAACATTTGAAAGGTATTTTGACACTAAGTTAGAAGATGAGATGAGATGGTAAATGGTCTCAAAATGTCAGTAAAAAGTAGACCTTTCACATGCTGTGACTTGTTTTGTACCAGCCACCTATCCCACATGGTGATATGACCTGTGAAAGTTTAGCCAAAGTGCACTTTTTGACATTATCGCCAGTGAACTATCAGAAAACAGAAAAAACTTCCAAGGTACTAATACTTGCTTCTGTTATTCTACATCATAGATATTCAACTAGTGCAGTTTTGCAATCGAAACTATGATATAGCTCATGAAATTGATGCTCAAAGGTAGTTATAGAATGATTCTGGCTTTATTAGATTGTGACACTTGCAGCAGTTTTAAGATTGATCATGCTTTCAGTCATGTGAAAACCGACTTTCAGTTGTGAAGTTTTACATACCAGGACATAATAAAAATAATCACATGGTCCTTATAAGGGTCTAAATTTAGGTAAATGCAACCTCAGATGAACAGCAAAACGTGACATATTGCACGGGGTCATTATTTATTTAACAAACACTAAACTGAAATGCAGAAACAGTGTGTGAAAAATTAAACACATCCATACTGGTTCTATAGGAATTATGAAGGTACATAGAAGCCAGGAACTGCTAATCAAATGCATTTGATTAACTGATCATCAGTCAGTGTGACCACTTCTACATAACAAAGTAATCTAGAGTCAAATGTGAGTCCACGTATCTGACGGCTAAAGCTGAAATTTGGTCATGCAACAGGACAATGATCCCAAGATGATGATTTTTTTTTTATAATGTCCTGATATCTAAAATCTTAGAATTGAAAGAGGGTTTACTTTCTCTGACTGTAAATGTGGTTTTATAGTCCTGAAACTTTAATGTAGCTATCTCCTGTAATTAAGCAGTTATGAGGGCTCAAAAATGCGGATTTAAAACACATTTTGACCCAGACCTGTAACTCAGAAAAATTTATAGTATGAAAATAAAGATTTTTAAGTTCTTGTAGAAAAAAAAAACATCTGAATCTGAGAGGTTCAGGGAGGAACTTACATCACATTTGCTAGATTTTATACGGAATGACCCAATATTTCAGTTCTCTGTGCATCCAAGTTTAATTGTCAGACAAGCTGTTTTAATATGTGAAGGTGCACTGTTTTGGACTAATAATTCTTAGTTTGTTAGTCTCTTGAGCTAAAATTGCTCAGTTTTTGGCCTTTTTTTCTGTTCAGCTTCCATTTTGACGCAAGTGTGTCCTGTGGGTTCGGCAGGGATAGAAATGTAAACTGCAACCTGGAGTGCTGTCAGATGTAACATCAGGACAACAGGTGCACAGATGCGTCTGTTCGAGCCACCTTTGTTTTCCAATTCTCTTTTCTTCTGTTCTGCGTTATCAATATTTATATGTGTTAATTATACTCTTTAGTCTGTTGAATATCAGATGCACATTTGCAAAGGACAGTTAGAGTCAATATGACTGAAATTCTCAGATCTTCTTTGTAAGATCGCATGAACACATAAATATTAAGCAGCACCCAGGACCGTAAAGTACAGGGTTATATTTCAGTAAAAAAAGTAAAAGTAAAAGTAAATATTCAAAAACACAATATAAAATGTCAAAATAGCTGCTTGAACAAATGTTCCAACCCTTCTGACGAATAGAGAGGGAGAAGAGGAAAGGTTTGACAGCTTCTCCAGTTGCTTGATTTTCTTTGAGTTGACATCCTCCAGATGGAAAGAGAGGATGCAGGTAAGAGGACAGACATTGGGGTACCAAGCAGAGTCGAGGTTTAATGCATTTAAGTTAGATCAGCGCTCGGACTGAGGACAGAACAAAGGAACTTCCAGATACCATAGATGTCATTCATTCTCAGGGGATCTAGTGACAAGAACGTGAGGATATTAGAGATGAAGAGAGGAGTGAAAAAAGGGTAGAGCAGGTGATAAGAGAAATCTATTTGAGGCCACTGTTACCACTGGGAATGAGAGGGTTGATGGGAAAATATCCCAGTCGCAGGCAGGAGAGTGACATGGGTAAATAAGTAAAAGGTGAACGGGACGATAAATAATCCCAGGAGCATCACTGCTGTGTGTAATGGGATCCAATCATTCAGGATGCTCTGATTTGTAGGTTTTTGTCACATCGTTCTTCATCAGTTATGGCTGAAAGATGCAGCTTTTTGGTTTAAAACCACACAAAAGACAAGAATATAAGTGAAGCTAAGTGATTATACCAGCATCATGAATAACACATTTTAGCCACTGAGGCTCGAGTAATGGCAGTGCCAGAAGGTCTGTCCACCAATTTGGTACAAAGTGAAGTATTTTAACAGCTGTTAGATGATTACGACAACATGCTGCACAGACAGTCACACTCTTAAGAGAATAAATCCCATTGACCTTTGGTGAAACTGTGGGTTCTCCCCATAGTGGCAGAAGCAAGTTGATATTTTTGACTTTTAGTAAAGTAGAATTTTTATTTCGGTTTATGACCGGATTAAAAAATAACACACCCCTCAGTCCCATCTGAACTAGTGTATTTTGGCAAATCTAAAACAAGATGGTGATCATGACAAACATTAGCATGCTGACTGGCCCACTGCACTGTTGCATAGCAGAGATGGTACCATGACTATAGACAATTCAGTCATGATGGCTGACCAAAGAAATATGTTTGATTCCACCACTTGTTACCCCTTGCCTAAAGCATAGACTGTATATAAAAGATGGCTATAGTCTCAGTGTAAAATTGCACTAAACCTGCATGTTTTTTTTTCCTAATGGCCAGCAGGGGTCGACTCCTCTGGTTGCAAAAAAAGTCTATAGAAAAATGGCCCAGTTGCTCACTTGTTGTATGACTTCAGGAAATATTTTACTGAAGAGTTTATGATCACAATTTTTAATACAGCATAATGTTATTTTTTTAGAGATCCTATTAAAAATTAAACATGGTGTGAGGGAAGAGGATGCAAGGGATAGGATGAGATGGAGGCAGATGATCCGCTGTGGCGACCCCTAACGGGAACAGCCGAAACAAGAAGAAGATGATTAAAAATTAAACATTAGAGCAGGGTATGTCATTTTTTTTGGCTCTCTTTGTGACGTCACAGTGGCTACATCCATCTTTTATATACAGTGTGTGGATCTGAAGCAAAAGCAAACTTTCACAGACTGGGCACTTACAGTACTTCACTGGTTGCATCAATTTCTTATCATTTCCCCTCTTCTTTATTCATCCCAAATTTACGGCCTTTTCTCTTTCTCTATCTGCTTTTCGTTTTTATTTTCCAGTTAAATGTCTCAGCAGGTCATTGGTTTCAGAGCCAAAAAAGAGGTCCACCTTTGGAAACAGTCTGATTCCAATTTTAATTTATTTTTTGCAATGAAATCTTGGCTAGTATTCACAGAAGCATTGCCGTGTCAATAGGAGTTTTTGCAGTGTAGCTATAGAGCTCCTGTATAAAAGGGCTATTATGAGAATTCAGTGTAAATGAACCGTGTGATTCCTGATAGAGGCCATCTCTCTACTCTAGACAGAAATTATACTGTGTCTCAGAAGCAACATGGCATAATCTCAGGCCTGATTGAGAGATCGCCTTTTTTGTTCTTGTCTGCTGTCGTAATGAAGAAGCGAGACCCTGCTGCCAGGGTTGATGATAACGCTGATGACAAAAGCAATGATGAGAATGTCCTCGTCTCTCTGCTCCTTTGTTCAGTACCAGCAGGAAATCGCAGTGCTGCAGGAGAAACTGCGGGCGTCAGTGCAAAAGCTGGAGGAGTACGAGGCCCGTCTGAAGGGTCAGGACGAACAGGCCCAGAAGGTGCTGATGGAGTACCAGGCCCGGCTGGAGGAGTCAGAGGAGCGCCTGCGCAGACAGCAGGACGACAAAGACCTCCAGATGAAGAGCATCATCAGCAGGTAGGGAGAAGATGATTTGCTGAGATGCATGTTCGTGCTCTGTTCCATAACTCCTGTAACACTGCTCTCTCATGTGTACATCCCCAGGTTAATGTCAGTGGAAGAGGAGCTGAAGAAGGATCACTCCGACATGCAGGCAGTGGTAGACTCTAAACAGAAGATCATCGATGCACAGGTCAGTTCGCTCTAGTATCCCCTCTGCTGGCTGCGTATGGCTTTGTGGATACCTTTCATCTGTGTTTCTTAAATTTCTATGTGCTGTTACTTGTGTCTCCTGCTTGAGGAAACAAAGGGTCACTGAAATACAAAGAGATGTTTAATTCATAGCTGTCTAGCTTTGGCACTGACAAGCTTGAATGGCTGAGCAGAATTTCTCAGCTCCTTCCCACTCCCTCTTATAAAACAAAAAATTCTTATCGAGTTTTCTGTCAGCATGTAGCACCCCTGTAATCCCTGGTGGTTCCTATTTTTTAAAAACTGCCTTCAAAATCTGTCTTAAAAGAGAAAGACGGTGCTTTGGAGCATTTTTAAGGAATTTTGAATGTTTATTGTTTCAGAATATAATTATAACGTTACCAGAGAATTATTGTGTGGGCATGTTTGTGCAGGCTGTATGGAAGGATTAAACCCTCCTGCCTGTGTTTGCTACAGCTGTGTATTCTACGAAAACCGAGACGAAAATTACGTGCAAACATGCATCTTTGTAGCTTAATGTCAAAGGCTTTGTACATCAAAATGGGAGGACAAAAAAGTGCAAAAAAAAAGTGCCACAACATGGCATTTACGCAAATCAAGACACAAACATGCATAGGTGAATAATCTCCCTCACACGTGCAGTAATGAGAGGCAGCAACTGCAAACACATACGCCACAGTAAGGCAGTGACTCGTCTCCCTCTGTAAACAGGCGTAGAGAGAAGGAAAATAAAAAGGTCATTACAAAGACAGGGAGGCAAGTTTGCTTTTGTGGATCAGCCCAGCCTTGTGCGAGATACAACTGTACAAGCAGATTTTTAACTTTAATTTGTTTGTTGGGTTTTTTAATATTCAGATTTCTCAAGTGACCCGCTGCGTGAATCAATGTACTGATGTCTCTAACATTTACATCTTTGTGAGGAGTCATGTGAACTTAGAACGTTTTACCAAAATCATTTAAAATCTGCAGCACTGACATAGGTATATACATATATATATATATATACATATATTTTGATGCCCAAATGCTGTTGTAAACACCACAATATACTTTTAAAATTTCCCCACAAGGGATCAGTATGGATTTATGCTCATATTTACCTTTCAGCAGACAATTACTCATGAACAGGAGGCGTTTGAAATTAGCTATTTAAACTCACAGCCTGTACATAAAAGATGGACTTAATCACTGTGACGTTACCTGTTGGATTTTTAAATTTACATTTTGATGCTTCATGCTGCATTTTGTCTGCCATCATGTTGGTGTTTTGCTGCCAGCTATATTTAGACAATAACCAGCTAATGCTTGCAAGGCTAGTTGACAAATTTAAAGTCCACAGACTTCAGGTTAATCACAAAAACATGTGCTAGTTAATGTTTGGTAATGCTAGAATTTGTATCAAAACTGGAGCACAGACTTACTAAATGGGCTGTGAGTACAATTACCCAAACAGCGAGCAGACGACATCCGAGTAGCCTAGTTGTGAAGCAGAGTAGACAGTTAGCAGCCTACCTGTTACTCAAAACGGTCACACTTCGATAATATAATCTAACATTTAAACTTCAATAAAATTCAAACAGGTGAGTTGGATGGTGTAAAGGGGGAAATAAACTTGACAGACCAAAACTGTTTTTTGTACTGCGACAAAAAAAAAGATACCTTCATCTCTGTTGTAAAATTTGGCATTTTGACATAGGAATCTGTGACTTGCTTTGAAGCCAGCCTCAAATGGCCATTTAAAGAATTGCAATTTGTTGGCACTCAGCATTGCCTTTACTTTTCAGGGCCAAAGGTTGCCACTCACTTAAAACAAGCTCATGAGTTTAGTTTTACAACAAACCTCACAGGAAAGACTGGAAAGAATTAGGATAGGAGCACAGAAGAATATTTTCTCTTTCTCAAATAAACTGCGCCAGACTGTGTGCGTAACTCTATTTACCTGTGTTTACAGGAGAAGCGCATAGCATCGCTCGATGCTGCCAACGCTCGTCTGATGAGTGCTCTTACCCAGCTGAAGGAGCGCTACAACATGCAGACCCGCAATGGCATCTCCCCCACCAACCCCACCAAACTGCAGATTACTGAGAACGGAGAATTTAGGAACAGCAGCAACTGCTAGACAGACTGCCCCAAGTGAGAGTCGAGTGCCTGAGTGTGTACAGTTGCCCAGCGAGGGGAGGTCTACGTGCATGCGTGGATGCATGCCGGTTTGAAAGACTGTGAGACTGCTGTTGTGTGAATGTGTTTTATAAGCCAGACTTTTCCACTTTTTTTTTTTGGAGACGGTGTAGGAGTAAGGGCACTGCTCTGAGGGGCCAGCCAGAAGATATGATGGACAGATCACCAGATGGCCTTCATTACGAGGGTGACGACCAGAGGAGGTGGGGCAGATCTTGTACATATAAAAACTCTAAGCTGTTTGCCAGTGGACGTACGCAGTCGCTGGGACATTTCAAGCCGCTGTCCAAGCCTGGGATGAACCACTATATATCCACACACAGAGACGACCGCCAGACATGTTCGCCCTCGTAACCCTCCTCTCCTCCTCTCTCTGTAACCTTTTCTCTCCTTCTTCTTCCCCCTCTTGATGACCAGGTGGACCCGCTTAAAGCCAACAGCACGAATTGAGGATTATCACTTTAGTTGTCCCGAGAGAATTACTTCCTAGTGCTTTATTTTAAAGTCATTCTTCGTAAAGAACCAAATAGGAGCTTATTAAAGAAATTGATATTTTTAATCCAAAACAATCTCCATTCTCCCTGTACAATTCCAGGTGTGTTCCTGAGCGTCCCCGCCTCCTTCCCTACGTAGTGCACTTTGTGAACAGCTACTGGTACATGAAAGGCCTTAAGTAAGGAACACACCTCGACTTTATTCTGCAGCTCCCCAGCAGCTTTTTTTCTGCAAAAAATTTTAAAAAAGGCACAACTTATACTGTGGATTTGTAAAGAATACAAACAAATACAGATGTATTATAAACGCTAAAGTAAATGAATTCTATGTGATACTATATTAATGAAAATTTAAATAGATGTATGCATTTTTTCCTTATATAGATTATACACACATATACCTATATTTGATAATTTCAAATATAAAAGCAGCCCTTTATTTACGAGTTTTATTTTTCTTCTTTGACAATGAAAGACTGTAGTGTGTAGCTTGCTTTGGCGCCCTGGAGAGAGGGAGACCATGCTGTGAGCAGTCATGAGCACCTCAGTCATCCTTCAAAATCATCTCTGATGCTTAACCCTTTACATACAGTTTGAGAAACATGTATTCACAGTTGTGATGGGGTCTTCTGGTGCTCATCACTGCTCCTGAAAGCAGACATTTTCAGAAGTACTACGCATGGTCGTTTTTTTTCTCTAGTTGCAGAAGAGCTGTTGAGAGACGTGTTTAAAGACACTCGCTCATACTATACACTGGACCGACGAGCCGTTGTTACGGCGGCCGCCCTTATTCTCGACATTTTCGCTCTCGACGCTTTATTTGTCCGTGGTTATGAAGTATGCTGCATCCAAACTGTGACTCTGTTGATCCTAGTGGCATCATCTCCATTTCTTTTTTCTAACTCCCTTCTGCCTTCTTTCATCCCTTGTTTTTCTGAATGTGAAGATGCTAACTTGCGGTCTTAACACAGGGTTTGGTCCTTCTAATTTTTCCATCCATTGCTCCATCCCAGCGTTTTTAATTTTGGATATTTTTTGTAGCTGTTTTTCTTACCTTGTAACAAACTATATACATCAAGTGTGAGGCTCTGCATGCTTCATCCTTGCTCTATAGCCAATGGTAGCGTCAGTATCACCATTTGTTTTCTTTGACTGCTAGCTGAACGGTGATGATGATGATGATGACGATGATGACGATGATGATGATGATGAATGGCTTTCCGCAGATATGACATGAATATATGATATATAACTGAGTGTATTAAAAGGCTGGACTGCCTGGGATAGTGTAAATAAAATGCTCACACTATTTTTACCTAATGTTAACAGAGCTTTTTGTAAATGTATCTTGTGCTCAGACTCTGCTGTATCATTATTGATATTGTAAATATGAAATAGCTCAGTCAGTCATCTGTCCTCATTGGGTAGAACTATACAATCAAATTTAACCTTTCAGTGTTCTCTGTTAAAGCTATTGTTTTTGTATTTGGAGTGTACTATCACTAGCCAAAAAAAAACTGATTAAGTAGGAGTTTGACTCTTGGGATGCATTTCTCGTTGGTTGCAGGCCAAACTGAGTCCAGTCTCGATGAGATTCACAAGCACAATCCTGTAATTCTCATCATCAAGTCTAGCTCTATGCACTTTTACGTTCAGTGGTTGGTGTTTATGATTAGCTTTTTCTTTTTTTCAGGTATTTAAAAATGTGGCAAAGTTCAAAAGTAAAGAAAAGGATTTTTATGATATAGCTAATTCACAAAACAATAGGACTTTATCTCGTTTGAGCTAAAGCAAATTGCATCTGACTTTTCTTATCATCCAGCCCTAAACTGTGGTGTACGTCTGCACTGATGAAAGCAAGACTATGTTACTTTGAAAAGCAAAAGCAACACGTTTTTTGACTTGATTAGCAATAAACACGCTGCTTAAATACTCAGTTTTGATCAGTAGCATGTGGTGCTGTTTGCTACCATTAGCAACATTTTGGGGTAAATTTTGCAATAAAAGGCACATTAGGGAGGTTATGTTCTTACTCTCCTGTACTTGTGCTCCTGTTACAATAGCTTAGCATTTTAAATGCTAAACTACTGTTCAAAATAGCCTAATTTACTGTTTAGCTCATTGTTTTATATGATGCCTTCATAGGGCATAAGGTATTTTAGGTAAAATAAGAAGCAAGCCCCTCTCACCATGGAGGGTTGTGTCAGGAAGGGCATCCAGCATAAAACCTCTGCCAAATTACTAATGCAGATTAATCCGCTGTGGTGATCCCTTGGTAGAGAATACAAGGGAGCAGCCGAAGGTACATTAAATGCTCTGTAAAATGGTGCCCGTAGTGTAGTGGTTTGCACATTCACCTTACAAGCGAAAGGTCCCTGGTTCAATTCCAGGTGAAGACCCAAACCCCTCTCACCATGGAGGGTTGCATCAGGAAGGGCATCTGGTGTAAAACCTCTGCCAAATTACCAATGCGGATTAATCCGCTCTGGCAACCCCTTGAGGAGAATACAAGGGAGTAGCTGAAAGTACATTCTGAGGGGGTAAAAACAATTTCAAGTCTTAAGTTTATAAGAAAATTACATTTCTAAGATTTTAAAATCATAAAACTTATTGAGAAACCTCGCTTTATTTTATTGTCTAGTATAACCCCAATACACAGTTTGTTTGTTAGGTTTTTACATTAGCATACATTCAGGTCATAGACATAGAAATTACTTTCTTTCAAAGATAAGTGATGCAGGAAAAACACATGATAATTGTAAACATATAACTAAATAATCTCTAATGTAGCTGCAAAGGTTATAGCTAGCTAATACTTGCAGGTCAGTTTTACTGAAATGTTCACAATACCAATTAGCACTGATAACACCAATTTTGTTAAACTTGTGGTTCTTAACCTTTTGTTTTTGTTTTGCTTACCCCGCTTTGGACACTAAAAACTTCACGCCTCACACCCCACAAAAATGTCTTACAATTTTACCAGTCACTATCAATAAAAAGTATCCATGTTAAAATTTACTTAAGTAATGGTGCATATCGTTGATGCAATAGCATCAGCAAACTCTTGGGTTTTTTTCTCATATCTTTCACCTTGTTGTCTTCGCTCCACCTGTAGCAGTTTCATGTCCCATCAATGGGGCCCACCCCCCATTTGAGAACCATGGGGCTAAACTAGTCAGAATTTTGGTGCTTAGGTCTTTCCTCATAGCTTAGCATTTAAGCTAAATGGCAAACCAGCAAATCTACTAGAATAGCTTAATTTACTACTTAACTACTTACTTCATATAATTCCTTTGTAGGGCCATTCTGTATATATAAAAAAAAAATATGGAGGCAACAGGAAGTGGCGGTAACATTCTCAACGGGAAAAACTATTTCTAAGATTCAAGTTGTAAACTTAAAAAAGAAATTTTCAAATTTTAAAGTCATCCAATTTGATGATAGTTAACTTTAATCTTAAATCTGTTTTAAGTAATAACTTCTTCCCTTAGCTATTATTTTATTTTTATGATTTTTACTTTTATTTTCTTACCTAGAAAAACCCAATACACCATTTCTTTGCTAAGATTGTGCATTAGCATACAGTCAAGTCATAGAGGTAAAAACTGGTTTCTCTAAAAGATAAATGATGGCCATTCTTAGCATGTAGCTAAACAGCCTCTGATTTGGCAGCAACAGTTGCGGTTGACTAATACTAGAGGTCAGTTTTACAGAAAAACTCACAACAATTTCAACTCTGATTAGCACTGGCGCTAGATAGATGCCATGAAGTTGACAGGTGTTTATCATTTGGCTAAACTGTTATAGAATTTTGGTGCTAAGGTCTTGATCAGCAAAAGTCTCATAGTCTTGCTTTAAACTTCACAAAAATTAATCTCATATAAGGTTGCCACATTTTTCTCATCAGTACATCTAAACAGTTATAAGTTAGAAAAGTCTTTCCAGTATTTGTTTTTTATCTCGACTCCTCATATATCAGTTATTTTTTTTCCTCCCACCTTTGTTTTAGTTTTATGAATCAGGAAGCCACTTTAAACACAGTTCAGCCAGTCCAACAAAAGATGAATCAAATTATAAAGCTATAAATAAAGTAAAAGATGTTGTATGTTTTCTATTATCTTGTAGAAAATACTTTTGTAAGTATGTAGAAAGTATAAAGTATTTGCTGGATTCTGCTTCCTTTGACGACGGTGACAAAACAATAATGTACAGAGGAATTTGTGTTGGCAAAATGTGGCTGTGCAATTTATGTACATTTGCAACTAGACCTATTAAAGTTTTATTTAGCTATTTTAAAATGTTCTCTCTTTCTGTGTTTGTCCCTCCATCTCACTCGAGCTGTTATTGTGACACTTATTCTGCTACTCTGACAGAAGAAATGGAGCTTAATTTGAAAGAATAAGAGATGAATGACATGTTCATTAAATACTCAAGCAGGCCTAGACAGATGACGAGCAGCTTAGAGAGAACATATGCTCAGACCCGGGGTCCAAAGGCAGGGTGGATGGCATGATGTAAGAGTGTAGTTTGAGCAGCGTCTATTTCTCTCTGCAAGCCTGACCTACATACTGGCTGATTGTTATTCGCAACCGTGGGTTAAAAGAAGAAAGCCTGAAATGGTCCTAACAACAAGAGTGGCAATTCGGCTGAAATTCCTGTAAATAAGCTGAAAGTTAAACTTCAAAAAAGACAACAGGAGTGTACTTTGAGAATATTAAAACTGCATTATCTCTGCATGTAATAGAATGGAAACATCCGGCCTCGTGAACTGCAGATCAGTCGTGTATTTTACAGGAAAGGCCCCGCTTGTTAATTGCTCCCCATGGGGCTCACTTATTTCTTTGGCCAAGTGGTACAGGCTCCCTCCAGCAAAGGCACACGTTCAGAATGTCAGGTTTCTAAAAACACTACTACTATTACTACCCATACTGCTCTCCGGTGGTCACACTCAGGATTCCAGGCTATCAAAGGCTGAAAAACAGAGCCACTCACTGAAGATGACATGGTTGCCTGCCAAGTATGGAGTTAAGTGTGCAGACGTTACTTCCACAAGTTTTTATTTTTTCATGAATCACAAACTCAGCTTCATACACATTCTCAAAACATTGTTTATTTAATAAGAGTAATGATATTTATTTATTGCAATATATTCTCAACCATTCCTCAACCATGTCTGGACATGGCCAGCAACAATACTTAGGTAGGCTGTACCATATCAATAATAGTTGGTACTAACAGGGCCCAAAGTGTGCCAAGAAATTATCCCCCACACCCTTACATCACCAGCAGCAACCTGAATCACTGATTCAAGGCAGGATGGATCTATGCTTTCATGTGGTTTGTCAGAATCAGAATCAGAATACTTTATTAATCCCTGGATGCCAAATTCTGACCATCTGAATGTTGCAGCAGAAACACAGACTCACCAGACCAGGCAACGTTTTTCCAATTTCTTATTGTGTAATTTTGGTGAGCCTGTGTAAATTGTAGCCTCAGTTCTTAACTGACAACAGTGGCACAGTGTGGTCTTCTGCTGCTGTAGTCCATCTGCTTCAAAATTTGACTTGTGCATTCAGAGATGATCTTCTGCATACTTTGGCTGTAACAAGTGATTATTAGAGTTACAGTTGCTTTCCTATCAACTTGAAACAGTCTGGCCATTCTCATCAAACCCCTGGTATCAACAAGGTATTTTCTCCCAGAGAACTGCCGCTCACAGGATATTTTCTCCTTTTCGGACCATCCTCTGTAAACCCTAGACATGGTTGTGCAGGAAAATCCTAGATAATCAGCCTATCGATCCATCCATCGTCTACTGCTTTTTGGGGGTCCGGGTCACGGAGGCAACAGTTCAAGCTGAGAAGCCCAGACTTTTCTCTCCCCAGCCACCTCCTCCAGGTCTTCAGGAGGGGCGCCAAGGTAGAAGCAGTCTCTTCAGTGTGTCCGGGGTCTGCCCTGGGGTCTCGGGTCCAGAGGGATATGCCCGAAACACCTCAAGTGGGAGGTGTCCAGGAGGCATCCTGATCATATGCCCATTAATCATCTAAACTTCCCTAAATAATCAGGAGTGTCTGAGAACAGCCTGTCTGGCACCAATAACCACGTTCATAATCACTTAAGTCACATTTCTTCCCCGTTCTGATACTCAGAAGTTAAACAGGTTGCCTTGACCATGTAAACCTAATTGCAATGCAGTTGGGTTGATTTGACATTTATATTACCGAGCAGGCCAGTGAATGTAAAATGTTCCAACAAGTTACAGTAAAAGAGACACTCCAGTGTTTGGTTTCTAAGTTTTGGTTTCTCACCTCATGCATCCCACAAGAGTTCTACTTTCATCAATCAGAAACTCATAATCTGACTCTTTCACACAGTTCAGCCACTCTAACAAAATACGAAATCAAATAAAAAGCCCATATTTCCATAATATGAGTACTTTAAGTACAGTACAGTGATTAAGTTGAAGGATATATTAGCTGTGAAACTCTTCTATTTTGTACTTTCACACACACCAACTAAGGTCACGAGCAAGTGTTTGGACTGCTGGGTATTTGCAGCAGCAACAAAAGAACTGCGATGACTAAAGATGCTGGAGCTGCAGCATCAGCTGGCACTGGCAGCCTCTGCAACAGAAGGTCGGGAAAACATTGGCAGATGGCTGTGCTGTGAAACAGATCTACGGTCTTAAAACAAGTAAAGCCGAGCCGTTTCAAATTCATCTATCAGCCTTGTTGAAGACTGAGATGTAAACAACGCCGAGCGCCAACTCTGCTGCCGTTATATGTGACAAATGGCGGCCTTTACTGAGCTCACAGGTGAATTCATTCAAATGGAGGATAATAATAGACTGCATATGAGTCGTGTGTCATGAAAGTCTGAGATTTTAAAAAATGAAACCACACATTCTTCAGTTCAAAGATCAGAAGGGTTTTTATTTCTTACCAGTGTTATCAATACATTTCATTCATGTTATGTGCAAGTGTTTATAACCTCATACATCTAGTTTACATTATCAAGACGAGACTGCAGTAAATAAGTTAGCCCTACAGTATGTATAGGAGAAATCTCTTACATGTTTAGTTCACTGCATGTTTTCCACAGCTGCCCACGCTGCAGTTCCTTTGTTCACGTCATCTTAGCATAAAAGGTTAAAAAAAAAAAAAGACAAGCGACCTTCCAGCAGCTGCCATTTTATCGTGTAACTGCAAGGCATGTGACACATTACATAAGGTTTTCTAACCAAAGAAACCAAAGCATCCATCTATACTGTAAAACTCGATGCCACGCAGTTATTTCTATTCTTCTACTCCCAAGGGCAGTTGTGCGGCTAAATCCTAAAAACATGATTGCTGGAGGTCTGCGGCTGCCTGACTGAAATAGCTGCTGAACTCAAAGAGGATAAGTGGCAGCGTGGCCTTTTCCCTTTGAATACTTATTCGCTTAACTCATCACTAATGGGATCGTGGAGGATGCACAGCTGAGCCACTCACTATCGACAGGCTTTCGCTAAGCTAAACACAAATAAATACAGCAGTGACCACACACACGCACGCACACACGAGCTCAAACACACAACGCAACCTGAGCACGCAAATGCCCAGTCGCATCAGTTTCTGTGCAAAAGTAATATAGCTGAAAAGAGTTAGTGTGCAAATTCAAGAATATAATACACTGAGGATTCTCCCAGTTTTACTTATGTGTGATTTGATTTTAAGCAGAGTGTCTAATGTCATCCCTGAAAAGAAAGTTTGTTTTAGTGTATTTGTTACCAGACAAATGTGAAGGGAAGCAAATAGCTGCCTTCTAGAATCAGCAAGTATATTAAAAGCAGCCATTTCCTCCTCCTGGCCAAATCACACTCTTCTTATATGATCTCACCAGGAGGAGAGGAAGAAATGCACCAGCCTCCTTATATTTTTCTTCTGTTTCCATTCCAACCACCCCCTGCTGGCGTCTTCCTCCTCTGAAGAAAAAGCAATCAGGCTGAGAACCGGCCGGTGGGGCTTCAGCTCGTCCTTCTCTGGGGCTGCAGAGGAGGGATGGACACCTACTTCCCCTATTCATGTGGAGAAGGCTAAAGGCAGTGCTTGGTGGTTGGATGACTAGGTCCTCCTCATCAGTTCTCCACGTTGGCTCTGAGTGAGCGAGGCTTGAGTCTTTGATGCAGCCGGTAGTCCTGACTGGCCGCCCTTCGCAGGGGAGCTGGAGAGCTGAGCTGAGGGTTGGTGAGGCACAGCGTCTGAGTTTTGATGGTTCGTGGCAACGCCCTGCTGCAGCTCAGAGAGCGTCTTTCCTCCACGCCTGACTGAGGCCCAAGCTGAGCCTCGCACAGCTCCAGCAGTGACACCACCTGTTCTCTCAGTACCAGGGATTTGAACTTGCGAGCTGCCAGATAGAAAAAGGCTTCCATGAATGCTTGCAGTCCCATTCCTGTGAAGCAAAAGGTGGGGTTAACAAAATCAGTATTTTCATACCGCTTCCAGTTGATAAACAAGCAACTGTAATAAAGTAGCTTGCCATTCATGTCTTTCCAGCAAATACAGTACTGTGCAAAACTCTTCAGCCACACCTCATGTCTTCATATTTTGCTAGGAAAATGCCAAATAAGGAAAAAAATTTACTGAAATGTGCAGACAAATGGAAACAGTAAATAGAGCAAAAACAGAGTTTCTACAATTCTAATGAGCTTGAAGGCTAATATTTGCTATGACTGTCTTTATTCTTCACAACCTGAAATCTCTTCAGCAAGCTTTCTTGTAATTTGTTGAAGTAAACTTCAGGAGTAGTTCTCCAGGCTTCTTGAACGACATTCCAAACCTCTTCTTTAAATATTGACTGCCTATTATTCCCTTCTCTGTCACAATGATCCCACACTGCTTCAATAATGTTGAGTTCCATTCATCACACCACGAGACCTGTTAGCACTGATTTTCAGTCCAGCTCATGTGTAATTTGGCATACCTCAGCTTTTTCTTCTTGTTTCTCTTCCTTAAGAATGGCTGCACTGGCATATCTTTTTAGAGTGAACTAACATGGTGAAAGCGGTCAGATTTTCTGTGGACTCTGGTGCAAGAAACAATTTATGGATATTATTTCCATTTGGTACATATCTCAAACATAACTGAAAAAAATATTAGTGAATTTCAAGTTATATCCCTCTTCTTGGTCCCCAACAAATCCTTCAGTGCGTGCACGCGCACACAGAAATAACAGACCCTGACTTCAGCCTTCCTGAATAAGTATGAGTTCATTCTAAATTCAGCGCACAATCTCCTCTGTGGAGGCCCCTCCATCCTCCTCCATGTGATCTCCATCCATCCGCTTCGCCTCGCAAACAATTCTCGTAAGGTGCAACGTCTGAATAATTCATGTTGGATAGTCTCTCCGCTGTCACATTGTGATCTCAGCTCATTTCAATTACAGTGTCAGAGGGAATCTGACAAAGAATGACAAGCAATTATCTCCAAGCACATTATTTGCTCAGAGTCTCAAGGATGTCACGCTCTCTGTCCTCTACATATTTTTCCTTTGTGATAATTTTGTTTTGGCATGCATAATTGCATGTTTGTGTGCATGCGTTACCTGCTTCTCTGGAGTCGGGCATCGTGCCTGACCAACGGCGTGTGATGTCTATGTAGAGGATATCCACTGAAGCCATGGTGAAATTGCTGTTGCTCAGTTTGCAAGTCCTAAAAAATGATCAGGAAATCGTGTTTAAAATAAGTTTTTTACAGTCAAAAATGTTGACAAAGCAGGTGAACCTGCACGGGTAGAGTACAGACCAGACAAATTCCCTGCTGATATTTATATGTAAATTTTTAAGCTGCTGAATATTCTGCAACTGCCTAACTATTTATCACATGAGCAGGCGTCATTAGTTTAATGTGGTTGTTGCTCAGTGTGTGGCTCTTCTGTTGTGTGGCTGGTTTCTGTCTGGCTCAGTATGACCATCTGCTCCGCCCATTACAGAAGACTGTTGATACTTGTTTATTCGCTGTATGGAAAAAGAGTTGGGGCACTGAGTCCGTTAAATGTTAATTATGAACAAAATGCTATGACACTTAACATATCAAATTTAGAACTGAAACATTTTATTGGATTCTGAAAAATAGATGCATGTTTATAATTTGACGAAAACAACCTATTTCAAAATAATTAAGGCAGAGCAATGTTTACCATTTTCTTCTTTACCTCATTCTGTAAACCTGTGGGAAGGGAGACCAATTCTTGTAGTTTTGTAAACCAATAGTTTTCCCATTCTTATAGTTTAGGGTTTTTACCCTTTTGGGGTTTTTTAACCCAGCCACAGCTGCCCACAAGCCTAGTGCCAGTTCCAAGCCCGGGTAAATGGGGAGGGTTGCGTCAGGAAGGGCATCTGGTGTGAAATCTTTGCCAAATCAAATATGCGGACTCATAACACGACTTCCATACCAGATTGGTCATGGCCCGGGTTAACAACGACCGCCTCTGGTGCCGTTAGCCAACAGGGTGCCGGTGGAAACTATGCTACTGTTGGCCGAAGACCAAGGAGGGGGAGAGGGGGAAGCGTGTTAGGAGGCAGAGAGAGAGAAGGAAAGGTAGGAGGGTGGGGGTGAGAGTAGGGACTTTAAATGTAGGACTATGGAGCTGCCAGGCAGGAGGAGAAGAGGAAGACCACAGAGAAGATTGATGAATGTAGTAAAGGAGGACATGCAGAGGGTTGGTGTAAGGGAAGAGGATGCAAGGGATAGGGTAAGATGGAGGCAGATGATCCGCTGTGGCGTCCCCTAACGGGACCAGCTGAAAGAAGAAGAAGATCTTCTTTCAGATGCTCCCTTTAGGGGTCGCCACAATGGATCATATGCCTCCATCTCACCCTATACCTTGCATCCTTGTTTGTCACACCACCCCTCTTTATA
>VUQH01082397.1:0-10390 GCA_015106775.1 Etroplus canarensis | reverse complement strand
AATGCTCAGCTACAGCTCTAAGTGTCTGTGCATGTGTGCTTGTGCGTGTGTGTGTGTGTGTGTGTGTGTGTGTGTGTGTGTGTGTGTGTGTGAGAAAGCCTGTGTGTGTGTGTGTGTGTGAGAGAGAGAGCCATGTGCTTGTGTGTGCGTGTGTATGTGTGTGTGTGTGTGTGTAAAGCTCCATTTGTTTCTGTATTTCTGCATGTGTGTGTGTGGCCAGGCCACATCTCTCTGCAGCCCCTGTCCTCTCTTTCCTGTTATCTGTTATTGCTCAGAGACTTTGGGGAGCTGTGTCAAACCCTGCTCTGACTCAACATGGGGAGGTGTGTGTGTTTGTGTGTGTGTGTGTGTGTGCGCACAGAAAGAGAGACTTTGTGTTTGCGTTCGAGCGCTCTCCAGCTGAGCATTGGCTCAGGGAGCAAGAATGTTCGGCCTCTGTGGTGCCCTCTTCTCACAGTTCATCAGTCTGGAGGGAGGATGGATGGATGGGGGAAGGAGGTAGAGATGGACTGATTGGGGAAGTTGAAGTTAGAGTGGTGGAGAATAAGGAAAATCTTTTGACAATTTCTGTAACTACATTAAAACTTGTTTTCATTTCTTAAATTAAACAGATGTGATCTATAGTGGTATTTCATCTATGCCATCTAGGTAGAAATGGAACATGTAGTACCTTAAGTATGTGAGAGAGGATGCAGCAACATGTGAAGGGACTACAGCCCCAGTTCCAAAACTGCTGGAAAGCTGCACAAAACATAAATAAAAATACCATGCAATGATTAGCAAATCTCATAAATCAATATTTTATTCACAATAGAACATAGAAGCCAGATCAGATGTTTAAATGTGAGACATTTTACTGTTTCGTGAAAAATATTAGCTCATCTTGACATTTAATGGCAGCAACACGTCCCAAAAAGTTGGGACGGGGCAACAGACGGCTGGAAAAGTAAGAGGTGCTAAAAAGAAACAGCTGGAGGAACATGTTGACACTAATGAAGTTAACTGGCGACAGGACAGAAATGTGTTTGGGAATAAAAAGAGCACCTTAGAGAGGCAAAGCCTCTCAGAAGCAAAGACGGGCAGAAGTTCAGAAACTGTCTACAAGTTGTTGAGCAATTTCAGAATAATGTTGATCAATGTGAAATTGTGAAGACTTTAAATATTTCATCATCTACAGTACATATTATCATCAAAAGATTCTGAGAATTTTCAGACATGTCTGTGTGTACGGGACACAGCTGAAAACAATACTGGATGCTGGTGATCTTCAGACCTTCAGGCAGCTCTGCATTACAAACAGACATGATTCTGTCATGGAACTCACTGCATGGTCTCAGGAACACTTCCACAAATCATTGTCTGTGAACACAGCTGGCCGTGCCATCCACAAACGCAGGCTAAAGCTCTATCATGCAAAGAAGAAGCCACATGTGAACATGATCCAGAAACACTGCCGTCTTCTCTGGACCAAAGCTCATTTAAAATGGACTGAGGCAAAGTGGAAAACTGTTCTGCGGACAGACGAATTGAAATTTGAAATTCTTGTCAGAAATCACAGGGCGTGTGTCCTCTGGACTAAAGAGGAGAGGGACCATTTGCCTTGTTACCAGAGCTGAGGTCAAAAGTCTGCATCTCTGACAGTATGGAGGTGCATTAGTGCCTGGCAACTCGCACATCTGAAAAGCCACCGTCAATGCTGAAAGGCTTATACAAGTTTTAGAACAACATATGTTGCCCTCCAGATGACGTCTTTTTCAGGGAATGCCTTTTATATTAGGGCAAGACAATACTAAACCACATACTGCAGCTGTTACAACAGCATGGCTTCATAGAAAAAGAGTGCGGGTGCAGGACTGACCTGCCTGCAGTCCAGACCTTTGACACATCATGAAACACAAAATACCACAAAGAAGACCCAGGACTGTTGAGCAACTAAAATCCTATATGAGACAAGAATAGGACAACATTCATCTCCCAAAGGTCCAGCAGCTGGTTTCCTCAGTTCCCAGATGTTTATGGACTGTTGTTAAAAGGAGAAGGGATGTTAAACAGAGTGAAACATGGACCTGTCCCAACTTTTTAGGATGTGTTGCTGCCATCAAATCCAAGATGAGCTAGTATTTTTTATGAAACAGTAAACTGTCTCCCTGTCAACATTTGATTTGTTTTCAATGTTCTTTATGAATCAAATATTGGTTTATGAGATTTGTAAATCATTGCGTGGTGATTTTAGTCAGATTTTAAGTGTTCCAACCTTATTGGCATTAGGGTTGTAGAAGAGAGGAAGAAAAAAGAGAAAAGATGGTGTCAAGGAGTGATAGAAAGACAGGAGGAATGGAGAGAAGGGTGAAGGAGGTCATAGAGCTTTACAGAAAAACTATCTGCCTGTCTCTTAAAGCCATAATGTTCTGTGTGTGTGTGTGTGTGTGTGTGTGTGTGTGTGTGTGAACCAGTGTGTATTAATAAGAGCCATATGTTTGCAATTGCGAGCTCGTCCAGTCGGTCAGTGACATCATGCATATGCAGCTCGCTGAAGTTACCTCACCACAGGCTTATCTGTGGGGGTAAACACACACGCGCGCGCACACACACACACACACAGATATATGCATACTTTCTAATGTAAATTGAAGACAGACAAAGCAGAAAAAATAAAGATTACATTTTATTCACAAAAATCTGTGCACTCCACTGTTCTCTGCAGCAGCCAATGAAAAATGATGTAGCCACTGTGGTGTATCTGATTGGTTACTGAGATCCTGTCATGAAGCCTTGAACTGAGCATTTTCACTGTCACCGTCTTTGTAACTGGAGATGACGAGCATGAGATGGGCCTGCCTGAGAAACCCAGCGCACTCATTGGAGAATGACTCATCAATCACTATGTTCCCTGTTCTCTTAATGGGGACCTCAGTTTACAAAATTAAAATCATATTGTATTCAGTAAGACTTCAGCTTGTGATTGAGACCGAAAATTCACAAGGAAAGTGTTTGCTGACATCATGGATCAAGAGAACCAAAGGCTGTTTTCTGAAATTTTAAAAAATGAAACCAGAGGCGTCACCCCCTGTTGGTCAGTAGAAGGAATGCAGGTTTGATCCACTTCTCCATTGTCTTCAGTTTTCAGACCCGGAAAAGATCATCATTTCAGATTTCCTCCGGTTTGCTTTTATTTGTGTGGATTATCTCTGTTTATTTTTGTTAGTTCCTCATGTTCCTGGATAATCTCTTTGTTTATCACGTTTTGTTTTCTGTCCTTTTCCTGCTCCTTTGCAGCTGTGTTTGCCTCACTGAATGAGTTCACATATACAGCCATGTGAAATTTTTTACAGGACTCTATGCAGTTGGGTGAAAAATTAAGTACACCCTTACTGCTTTTGTAGGAATTAAGACGGTAAGTAGCAGCCAGATCCTGCTAATCAAATGCACTGATTAACTAATCATCAGCCAGTGTGGCCAACTCTATAAAAGCAGAAGTTTTGGCAGTTTGCGAGTCTGGTCTGTGTTAACACAATGTCACAATCTTTCCAGGAGTGGACATCCCAGCAAATTCACCCCAAGGTCAGACCATGTAATAAGTCAGGTGTGGTGGTTCAGCTGATGGCCTGCAGTCACTCACCTCATCATCTCCTCCATAAATAATTGGCTCAACATCCTCCCACTGTCAGTACATTCAGCTACTCTGTCCAGTCTCAGTTTGTGTACTTACCTCACTTTTTGCCCTCTTGCCCCAGGTACTGGATCATCTGCCTCTTGCTGCTTCCGCCAAAGCCCGGAGCTCAGGAGTGCCCCTTCCTGAGGAAACATGCCTGTCCCCCTCCCTTGTAGCCTTGCTTTGTGACTTATTGTTAATAAGATTTTCCTGTATCTCAGTGCCACCTACTTTTAAGTTACCATTTTGACTTTAAACCTTGTGTGTGTTTGTCTGTGTCCATTGCAGCATTATGACAAAGGATTTGCCTTTGTCATAATGCCTCTTCTCTCTAAAAAGAACATGGCAGCACAGCTTAGGTTTGCAAAGTTGCAGCTTAACACACCACAAGACTTCTGGAACAATGTCCTTTGGATAGGTGAGACTAGTCCCGTCCAGTGGTGGAGGGGTGATGATTTGGGTTTGTTTTGCATCCACAGGACCTTGGCGCCTTGTAGTCATTGAGACTACCATGTACCCCTCTGAATACCAAAGCATTCTAGAGTCAAACTTGAGGCAATCTGTCTGACAGCTAATGCTCGGCCCAAACTGGCTCATGCAACAGGACAATGATCCCAAGCTCAGTAGCAAAGCTACAACAGAATGGCTGTAAAAGGAAAGAATCAAGGCGTTACAATGGCCCAGTCAAAGTCCAGACCTCAACCTCAATGAAATGCTGTGGTGGGACCTTAAGATATAGAATATACAGAATAAACATATAGAATATGTTTACTTGAAGTTTCTATTGCTAAAGGTGTTTCTAAAAATGACTGAATCATGTTTTAGTTTTTGCATACAGTCACGACTTTATGATCTGTAAATGCAAATGTGTATACACATATATTACAGGAACACTTCTTAATCAGAGTATAGCATGAAGTCAGTTAAACTGATCTGGTTAGTTAAGTAGCAGAGGGGGTTGTTAATCAGTTTCAGCTACTCTGGTCTCAATGAAACAACAAGTACACTAGAGGGGCAACAATGAGACAATCCCCAACACAGGAGGGATTTTACAGGTGGAGGCCACTCACATTTTTTCTCTCCTCATCTTTTTTGATTGTTTTTGACTAGGTTTGCATTTGGCTAGGGTCAGTGTCATAGCATGAGGCCATACCTGGACCCTACAGAGGTTGCACAGGTAGTCCAACTCCTCCAGGGATGCACAGACCCTGACTGCCATCAGGTTTCAGGATATAAACCTTAGACTCATTGTCAGACCCTACACTGGTGCAGTGGGTCCTGGGTCCCTCCTGATGCATGACAATGTCTGGCCTCATGTGGCACGAGTATGCAGGCTGGAGGATGAAGGAACTGATACCACTAACTGGCCCTTAAGCTTGCCTGACCTAAAAAAAAAGAACCTCTGGAACATAATGTTTTGGTCCATCTCATGCTGCCAGGCTGCACCTCAGATTGTCCAGGAGCTCAGTCATGCCCTGGTCCAGATCTGGGAGGAAATCATCCAGGACACCCTCCGTCCTCTCTTTAGGAGCATGCCCTGATGTTGTCAGGTATGCATAAAAGCACATGGAGGCCATACAAACTACTAAGCACCATTTTGAGTCGAGTTAAAAATCATTAAAATACACACGCACACGCACACGCACACACACACACACACACACACACACACACACACACACACGTGTTTTCTAATGCATATGCCCAGCACATAGTAGCAGGATGTAAGATGCAAGCTGGGTCAGCATACACTGAGAGGCACAACAAAGTGACTGGGATAGTGTACAGGAACATCTGTGTTGCATATGAGTTAGAAGTCCCCAAGTCCCCGTGGCAGTCACCTCCAAAGGTGGTCGAGAACAACAGGTCCTGTGGGACTTCACGTTCAAGAGAGACAAGCAACTGCTGGCCGAACCAACCAGACATAGTGGTGGTTAATTGATGTAGCAATCCCAGCCTACAACAACATCAGGAAGAAGGAGCATGAGAAGATCAAGCAGCACCAGGGGCTGAAGAAACAACTGGAGCAGTTGCTTAAGGTAAAGTTTAAAGTGGTTCCAGTGGTGGTAGGAACATCAGGAGCTGTAACCTCCGAATTGGAAGTTTCCAGGCACATCATCAGAGGTCTCTGTCCAGAGTGCAGTCCTAGGAACAGTTAAGCTGCTGCGCAGAACTCCCAGGTCTCTTGTAGAGGACCCGAGCGCGATAACCCCGCAGTGGCCAACTTAGACAGACTTTAAAAGCAAGTCAGTCTCCATAGAATCCGATGCTAAAATGGCAAATATTTACAACTTTAAAAAGCATGTTGACAGACTGATGCAGAAAAACACTTTGGACCACTGCCAAGACAGGTTTAGACAACATGACTGATTTGATCTGATCTGATCTGATCTGATCGCGTCAGAAATGTGATAAGCACTAAAAGCTGATATAAAAGTATGTGATAAAATTCTGGAGAATTAAAACTTTTCATGTTCTCTCACCAAATCACAACATCACTGAGGAATAAAGGAGCTATAATGCCATACATCAAAGATGGTTCGCTCATAAGGAGTATGAGAATTGGGCCTGAAGTAGTAAAAGAAAAGATACACCATGTTTTTCCAGTTGGACTGTTTGACATGCTTGACAAAGCTGTCCGAGTCTCTGTAAAGCAGTCTATCTTGGGCTCAGCAGCTGTACTTAAGGACTTTGTCTTCTCCTCCTTTAAAAGGAGTTGGATCGGTTTGACTTTTCCAGCAGCTAAACAGACCAAAAAATGTCACAGGCAAAGAAAAACAGATTCCCAACAGGATGAGCCCGCTGTAGTGCAAAAAGACAGATGAAAAGGGGCAAAGAAAATGTCACATTGTTTCAGAGGAAACAGTTAAAAATCAGGGAGTGAGGCTTCAGCTGACAGCCTCCTAACAAAGATTCCCACTGTTATGAAGCCAAAGTGGTAAACTGTTAAAGTGAAATTGATGGCTGTCTGTGATAGTCCTCGTGCACTCACTTTAACTCATCTTGTTCTCCGTGCATATGACGGCGCTCAGCTTAAACAGCCCTGCATATACTGACAAACTATCCACATGAAGTCAAGGCTGCACACAGTCCTGAGGCCCGAGCACTCAAATTAGACCCATAAACAGTGCATTAAAACCCACTTGCAGTAATTAAACAAATATGACTCTTCACTGCATTCCCTGTTCTCTCATCCAGCCCCCCTGAGACTCCCCATCTGACTTGCACTTAAAGCAGCAGCTTACACGTGCACATAAAAGTGGCTCCCATACGACAAAGTGGAGTAAATATGGAAAACTTTACTCATTAAAGTCCAAATTTAGATATAAATTGGCTTTTATGACCAGCTGAAGCAGAAAGACCTATTACACAGAAACAGAACCTAAACAAATGGTTTTATTAATGTTTTAAATCCTCTAGTAGCACAGCTGGGATGGGCTCCAGTCCCCTCTGTGACCTGAATTGGATGAGCGGAAGAAGATGGATGGACGAATGAATGAAAAGAATAACTGCACACCTTGAGACTGAAAGGGTTTTATTTATTGATCAGCATTGTTCTATAGCCAGCTGATGCTGGTTAGGTCCTGCTGTGGAAGAGAGGATACAAATCAACAGATATGCTATCACTGAGCATATCTGTGATGCCAACATATTTATCTATCTATCTATATGAAAGTAAGCTTTTATATATTGTTTTTTTGTTTTTGTTTTTGTGAGATATGACTTTTGAGCCTTGGTGGAGGTATGCAGTCTTGAACTGTTCTTGTTAGATATGTTAACCTAATTGTAGGCTAATCATTGTGGATAGCTAGGATGTCTCTGTAAGGGTTTACACATACACCTTGCAAACGAAAGACCCCTGGTTCAATTCCAGGGGGGGCACAATAGCCCGACTGACCATGAAGTGTTGTGCCGGGGGGGCATCTGGCGTCCTATTGGGGAAAATCTAAGGGAGCAGCTGAAGGTGCATATACTGAGAATAGCTAGATTACTGAAGGGCCATGACTTTCAGATGAAATAGCTCATTAGGCTGGATGGAATAGCTGCTCTAGTATAGCCTAGATAGGTACAATGTAGACATTGTGCGTGATCTAAATGTTTACGTTGTGGTTAGAGAACCGTGCCGGCTCAGCAGACATATGATGAACTGGCTTTTAAGAATCGCTCATAACACACTTAAACATCAACAGGGAACCTGGGATTCCCTAGAATTCCCATTAAACATTCTGAATACTCCTAAAAAGTGTCCTAATTTTGTTATTAGAGCTGAAATCATTAATGGAATTAAACACAATACAAAACAATACAAAATGCTGAGAACAAATGAGCAGTTAAACCTCTGATCAAGCATCTGTGGAAGCAACAAGATGACCAACACAACCAGAGCAGTGAAGAACAAGAGCTTGCTGTCATTGCAGTGCAAACCACCACATCAACCCTCCTGCACCTTCAAACACACACTGCTTAAACCAATCAAATATGTGGTATCAGCTCTCACCACACGCACTGTCAACTATACTATGTGGTATGGGGCACTGATTGTAAAGTTAAGCATGCTGAACCCATTATTTGACTATGTTTAGCTCCAAATCTTATAAAAATATGCAGTGTTTTTTCAAGTTCCTTTTTTTTTTTTACCACATTTGCAAGCTTCTTAGAGCTAAATGTTTAATCTAGATATTAAATCTATATCTGAATGTTAAATGTCAAACCTAAATTTTAAATCTAGATTAAACATTTTACAGTTTTGCTCTAAATAAGTTTGCAAATATTGCTGTAAATGTGGTTAAAGTAAGTTGAAAAACTTCACACCACGTATTTTCATCAGATACGGAGCTATATGTAGTAAAAAACCAGCGCCCCATAGTGCAGCTCTGAAGTCATAAAATACAGTCGGAGTGATCCCACTGACTCACCGAGCAGCAGACTCTGATGTCTGCTGTAGGCTGACTCACACACACTCAGGACGTCAGAACTTATGGAATAATCAGATGGTCGTTAGAATGTGTGTGTATGTTAATAGCTATGTACACGACTACTGTGTTTTTATTTTGTGTGAATGCGTGAGTGGCTTAGTGTCCTGCATATACATGTGCTGTGTCTCATGGAAAATGTGGTATTACCTATAACAGGTGTTTTCCTTCTGGGAAAGCCCTCTGTATGTGTGTATGGTTGAGTGCATTCCTTGTGTGGAATTTGTTTTTCTTTCGTATTCCCACATTTTACAGATTAAGACGTAATCAGACTGAGTGTTATGTGGTCATCTGCGCTTCTTAACCACCTTAGAGATCACTGATATACTTTCATGTCTGTGAGTGTGTGTGTGTCTGTGTGTGTCTGAGTCTGCAAGCCAGGTACAGTCAAACCAGCTGGTTAGAGCCCAAGGCACCATGAGGTGACTAAACACAAAACACACACACAGCATGTTCCTGCCCATAGTCTGGTCTCCTCTCATTTTCTCTGTGCTCTCTCTTTCTCGATACCCACGTACTCTTGATTTTATGCTTCAACACATATTAAAAGAAAAACAGGACCCAGACTCTAAAGATGTGTTCAAGATTAGTTCTCTTATGGTCAAAACACATCAAAACCCATTCAGTCACAACCAAAGAAATGTCAAGCCCACGCCAAACCCAAGTCATATATAAAGGCCATGGCTTACACAGAGAAAGGCTCATTGTGAACATGATGTACATGATATGGACAAAGGTATTTTGGCATTAACATCAGCATAAAAAACATATGCTGGGAGCTTCATGGCAAGGGTTTCCATGGCTGAGTAGCTGCACGCAAGCCTTCCATCACCAAGGACAATGGCAAACACTCAGATGGAGTGGTGTAAAACATTCTGCCTTTGCATTCTGAAGCAGTGGAAATTTATTCTAGGGGGCGATGAAGCAAACTTCTCTCTCATGTAATCTGATGAAGGAGTCTGGGTTTGGTGAATGCCAGGACAGTATTACCTGCCATACTGCACTGTGCCAACTGTGAAGTTTAGTGGAGGAGGGATAATACTATAAAGTTGTTTTTCTCAAGTTGGTCTGGGCCCCTCAGCTCCTGCGAAAGGAAACCTTAATACTTCTGCTTACCAAGACATATTTGGACAACTCAGTGCTTCCAACTTTATGGGAACAATTTAAGGAAGGCCCCTTTCTGTTCCAGCATGACTGTGCGCCAGCGGCCAAAGCAAGGTCCATAAATGCATGGGTGGATGAGTTCGGAATTGAGGAACTTGACTGGCCAGCACAGAGCCCTTATCTCAACCCTAGTGAACACCTTTGGTATGAGTTGCAGCAGAGATGGAGAGATGGTCCCCCTAGTCCATCATTACAATCTGACCTATCAAATGAATGAATAAAAAGTAATTTCCCCCTGGGGATTAATAAAGTATTCTGATTCTGATTAAAGGAGCAAAAATTCCCACTGACACACTTAATTCCCTCTATGAAACCAGCCACAGGGATCCACAAGCCAGTGTAGTCCTAGTGCCGGTTCCAAGCCCGGGTAAATGGTGAGGGTTGCGTCAGGAAGGGCATCCAGTGTAAAAACTTTGCCAAATCAAATATGCGGATTCATAACACGACTTCCATACCGGATTGGTCACGGCCCGGGTTAACAACGACTTCCTCCACCTCTGGTGCCATTAGCCAACAGGGTGCTGGTGGAAACTATGCTACTGTTGGCCGAAGACCAAGGAGGGGGAGAGGGGGAAAGCGTGTTAGGAAGCAGAGAGAGAGA
>VUQH01082396.1:0-19231 GCA_015106775.1 Etroplus canarensis | reverse complement strand
AAGGGGTCACCACCATGTATGAATATAAATGGGCAAAATTTCCACGTCATACTCCAAATCTTATTGAAAGCCTTTCCAGAAGAGTGGGCGCTCTTATTGCTGCAAAGGGGACCCACTCCATATTAATGCCTGTGGATTTTGAATTTGATGTCATGAGAGCTCCTGTACTTGTAAGGTATAAGTGGCCTTATGTTTTCGTCTGTATAGTGTAGGTAACTTTGATCATCAAATGTGCCATTTTAATGTAAAACAAAGTTTAACCAAGGTTTGTTTGGAAGTAATATGCAGTTCTGTTAACAAAATAATATTAAGCTGTAAATGATCTTGGTTGCCCATTATACTACTGCCAACCCTGGCAGAATACTAACTTTTTCATATGCAGTTATTCTCAATTTTTATAGCTCTGGCAATTTATGTAGAAATTCAGAATTGGTTCTGAAGTCTTCTCTCCTACCCACATCTCAGTGAAAATAACTATAATGCACCAGTGCATACATAAAGGTAAAAAAAACATATTGGCCACTAGGCCAGGGATTCAACTCAGTTCAACACTGGATCTGCCTGGCTCCACTAGGTTTTTGTCACTTCCAGTAACATTGTTTGCTGATGAAAGGGATTTTTACCATCAAAGCAAACTAAAAATAATAATAACAAAACAGTTTACTGGTATTTGGTCATTCATATGGTCATCTCAGGTACACAGGCTGTGACTACAGAGGCTCCACCCACCTGTCTTTCAAACCTTCTGTTTGGGATGGGCAGCCAATCAAAACAAAGAGAGCATAAAGGGAAGGTGGCCTTAAAGACTAGATAGTGAATGATTGAAGGGCTGCATAAATGGCTAGCAGCACCAACTGAACTCCATGTTCAGGCGTCGGTGCAATTTTTGGTTTGGCCCTGGCGTCATCAGCCAAGGCCGCAGGCCCTGCGCAGGGATGATACGGGTATACAAGATACTAGTTGGGAGCGGTAATGCACTCTGTTTGCCAACTGCCAATAAAATTTACAAGAAGAAGAAGAAGAAGATAAATGGAAAGCATTTTGGATTTTAAAAGAACCAAAGCTATTCATGCAAAGCCACAAAATGTGTATGAAACTTCAAGTGAGTATGAATGCCCCCTTTAAATAAATACAATGACATGAGCAACATGAGCAGGTGATCCCAGCCTTTAAAACATTCCTATGGAAACTGGAGGCAGTGTTGGACAAGATGAACTGAGGATGGTAGAAGCAGCAATCAGATAAATGATCCTGTATGCCACACATCTGGTAATTCTGAGGTTAAACTACAAATAGCTCCACACAAGCATAGCCTATGCATACATTTTTGGGTGAAAACAGGAAGTTACCTTAGGCAAATTATATAATTTATTTTTCAGTCTAATGGTCCATAGAAAATTACCAGGTATGCTGAAATCCCTCAGCTTCTATATTGCTAAATTGATAACAATTTACTAAACTTTGGCTTTATATACAATAAGTGTATGCCAATTCCATTGTTCTGTATAATAATATTTTAACCAACATAGAGTTTGAGGGTTGATATATGAATTACTGTGGTCTCTATATAATACAAGTCCTATGCAAGTAGAGTCTGATAAGCATGGCTAACAGATGTGGTGTTTTGCTATACCTTCCAATATTTTATCTGTATTATATTATGATGTTTATATTGGGTTTCCAGCCAGCCCGTGTCCTCATTGTGATATGCTATGTAACTTTTGCACTGTAGAGACAGGCTTGAGTAAACCCAGCTGAAGGTTTTAATTTAAAGCACATCCACACTTTAATACAACATCCTTCCGCTTTCACAGGGCTTAGGTTTAGTTTAAGTGGGAGTGGAGAGAGAGAGTGAGAGTGAGAGAGCAAGGGTGATAGAGGTGTGTGATTTTTTTTTTTTTGTGAGACAGAATGCACATGTGAAGTAATCAGTCATGTTGGGGAGTACTTTATTTCTAGATCAAGGTTCAGTAATGCATGCAAGCGTTCTTATAGTGTGTCAGAAGTTTGCAGGCATCTGCTATAATGGCAGTACTTAGGAAAAAAAAAAATCCTGTCCTGTCGAAACAATTATGATGATGAGTGAAAATGCTCAGAAGTTCTTTTCAGACAACTGAAATGTACTTTTGCTCGTGTAAATACAACATGCACTTATAATTACACACAAACACACGCTCAGACAGCGGCCTACACACTTGCTTTGTAGCACAGAATGTCATCATCTCAGTCAAGCGTTCAAATCTGATTTAGGGTGTCTTAGAAAAGCAATCAGAAGAGGAAGCTTCAGTGGAACAAAGAAGATGAAATCAGGACTTGTTTTATTAATTTTCATAACTCACCCACAGAGAGTCACTGGAGCACAGTCATATGTTGGGAATGTTAACAACATCCTCTGGTTTCAGTTTTCTCCTCTTTCTAAACAAGTGGGAGTGGGGATAAGTTCATGCGAGAGCACAATGTGTTTTCATTTGGAAATGTTGCTGTATGATCAAGTTACCCCTGTAATGAGCCAGATCAGAATGTATAAAAAGCTAATTTTAGTAATAGCTAATTTAACTAATGAACTCTTTACTTTTTTAATGTACGGTTGCTTTCATTACCATTTAGTGTGTTGTATCATATATTAATCATACGTCAGACTTTCATTCTATAGCTCAATAATATATTATATGATGCATGAATACCTGTTTGAGTTTGTGAAAAACAACAACTCTGGTGCAGAACAGCAATACTAAAAGACTGCCTGAAAAAAATCACAGTACTATACAAATATTTATTTGTGGTGTGAAAATAACATGTAAACCCATCTGCCGCTTGTCAGCTGTCAAGTAATCAATGCAAAAAAGGATCAGTATGGCTTTGCAAGATTTTTTTTTTTTTTTTTGGTTAAAACCAGAACATGATGTGCCATGTGCACCATAGGGGATTTCTCACTAATCTGTGAAAGAAAAGTGGTGTGAAAACAGAAGTATGCTGCACTTGTGTGCTTTTTAGACTGCTTTTAGTTAATTACTGAAGAGTCACACCATTCATTAATATCCACCACATTGTGTTTGTACTTGTTGATTTTTATCGATAACAGGGGCTGAAAACAATGTTAAGGATTTATTTTCTGCCATGCAGCTAATATATTAATTCACTAATCATTTCAGCTCCATTTGTAATACAGGAACTGTTAAATATACTGTAAGCAGACACTTAGCTTGGCTAACTGGAAACAGGGACAAAAATGATTGCACAAATACTTCTTAAGCGTACTAACACGTTAAATCTTATTTGTTTAAAACTAAGTGCAAAAATAACGGTTTAATGTTTCAATTAAGCTGATATTTTATAGACACTGAGTGTAACTTCTTGGAGTCACCAGTAGTTACATTTACACTATGTCTACTGAATAAACCACTATAAAATGTGCAATTTTCATGTGAAAAAGTAGTTTTTCACAGGACTCTGTGTAGTCCTGTGAAAAACTAAGTACACCCTTACTACTTCCATAGGAATTAAGAGGATAAGTAGCAGCCAGGTGCTGTTAATCAAATGCACTTAATTAATTGACCATCAACCACTATGACCACCTCTATAAAAGCAGAAGTTTTGGCCATTTGTTGGTCTGGAACATTTAAGTGTATATCAGCATAATGCCACATTCTTCGCAGGAGTGGATGTCCCAGCAAATTCACCCCAAGGTCATGCTCAGAGAAATTGCAGCAAACCCACAAACTACATCTTAGACTCTGCAGGCCTCATGTAGCATGTTAATTGTGAAAGTTCATGACAGTTGTAATTAGGAAAAAGACTAGAGAAGCATGGTTTGTTTGGTAGAGTTACAGGAGAAAGCCTCTTCTTTCTTAAAAAAGTGACATGGCATATGGATCTAACAAACCACAAGACTTCAGGAACGATATCCAGACCAGACCAGAATGGAGATGTTTGATCATAATACACATCACCATGTTTGGTAAAAACAAAACACAACATATAGAGGGGTCACCTCATACCAACTGTCAAACATGGTGTTTGAGTTGTGATACTTGGGCTTGTTTAGCAATCACAGGACCTGGATACCTTACAGTCATTCAGTCAACCATGAACTACTTATAACGCATGTTCATCTGTCCAACAGCTACAGCTTAGCTGAAACTGAGTCATGCAACAGGACAATGACCCCAAGCACAGCAGCAATTCTGTAACAAAAATAGCTGAAAAAGAAAAGGCTCAGTGTGCTGTAACAGTGCAGTCAAAGATCAGAAATCAACCCAAATGGAAAACTGTGGCAGGACCTTTAGAGAGCTGTGCATAAATGAATGAATTCCATGAACTGAAACAACACTGTAAAGAATGATGGGCTTAAATTCCCCCACAATGATGTGAGAGAGTAATAACGTCATACAGAATGTGACTGCATTAACTTATTGCTACTAAAGGTGGTTTTACAGGCTATTTAATCATGGGTTGTATTTAGTTATTCTCAAGACTGCATAGAGTCCTGCAAAAACTCTTTTTTTTACAGGACTGTATATTTTGAATGATAAAGAAATATAGTGTTTTTAATCTGCTTTGATATTTACTGATCTAGCTTTCATTTGCCTTGTTGCTTAGCTTATCACAGATACTGGAAACTGGGATAAGCAATGAGTCCCAGGCAACAAAATCATCCTGAGGCAAAAAAATAATTCCATCAGTGCCTTTGTAGATCACTAATTAAAATAAGATCTTTGTTTACTAAAGCTGGAATTTAATTGATTGTCCAATGTATTTCAGTGCCTGACAACTTCTTGACAGTGGTGCCTCTGGAAAAATAAAGCATGTCCTCTCCACAAGTCATGCCAATTTTAAAAACATGATGTTTTGTTGAAATGAGTAAGCTTTTAAGGTGTTGTCAGGCAGATTTTGTGTCTTCTTCTGGCCTTTATTCATTTATCTGTGCAAACATGAAAGTAGCATCAATCACCAATCTTTTTTTATCTGAATCATTATTATAGGCTATCAGAAACAAAATAACTAGGGTTATGTAAATAAACCACGGCCTTATATTTATCCGGTTGTTTCATTCACTCATAGCATGAATGTTGGGTTTGGAGCATTTTTTTCACTTTATCACTTTTGTTAGCTGGACAAGCTCAGAAATGTTTGTATATTTTTCATATTGAGTAGAAGATATTCTGGATATTTTTTGTGACAAGAATAGGTTTACATTTTTTTGGTTGTTGGCTTGGTTGTTTTCCCTTTCTCAAAGAACATGCTTGGAAAGGCTCAAGCCTAAAATGATTTTAAGAGTAAGTATATAGAGACAAAAAGGAGACAGGAGGAAGGCAAGAGAGAAAAGCAGACAAAAATGAAGGCATTTAATTTTTCTGAATAAATGCCTTCCTCATGCCGTCTGATAAATGTTTTCTGGGATTACAGCTTTTGCACATCAGAGCCACTCAACCACTAATCATCTTTACTCTGAAAGATTTTCATTTCTTGTCCAGACTGTCACTTCAGATTTTCCATGTCGACTGTAATACTTTCCCATTTTTGGAACATTGTTCCCTAAGTCGCATATAAAAACTTTGTACAGTACTGTGTGGGTATACAGTGATATGTGTGCTATAGACACATGCAACTTAATTAACTCATAAAAAAGGCATTAGCTTTTAGATACACACAAAGCAAAGAGTATATCTGACTACAACTGGATTGTATTTGGAAATAACACAGTTGGCATTTCTCTAAGATGTAGAATTACCATGGTGATTATTCCCGTTGCTTAGCCATCTCTGTCAGCTTTTCTCCTTTTTTTTTTAAAGAGTACAATCCTCAAGATTAGTAACTTTGGCAAATGGCCTGCATTGGCTCTTTGTCACTGTTTCACCATCCTTTGTTTAATCAGGCATTTTCCATTGAGATAGGAATCACTGTGACAAAGTAGGAAAGATAAGCATGAGTAATGATTATCTTAAGTCACAGCCAAAATTTCAAGCTACTTCATACTCATACATGAAAAAAGGGTCTGTTGAAAGAGTTCAGTTCTGTGAACCACGCAAGTGCATACAGACAGAACCCTTAAGATGTTACCCTGACCTTAACCCTTTGTGCTTTGGGACTGACTGTAATCCTTAGTATAATCCAAAAATAATTCAAAGCTCCCTAAAACTAAGCCCTAAGAGAAAACTAATCCTAAAGCTACATCTAACCCTAAACGTAAGGGCATGTCCTATTTCAGCACTTTGAACTAAAGCTCATAGAAGGACATTAGCCAGCACACATGCCACATAGATACAATGTTTTTAAACATATGCTCATAGTTTTATGTTTCTTTTCTCTTCCTACAGTGAGGTTATCCTCTCCAGTATCGATGTGTCCATCGCTGGCATCTGGGAGTGCCTGGTGACCAGTTCCCGTGGCAACACTTCTCAGCAAATGGAAATAGTAGTTCTGGAAACGTCAGCATCATACTGCCCTGCTGACAGAGTCACCAACAATAAGGGGGACTTTAGGTGAGTGACCTCACAGCAAAACTCTGTGGCAGATTCAATTTTCAGCTGTAGTAATTTGGTATATTGGTTCACTTAGAAAAAAGTGGGAACAAAACCTTTCATTTCCAAAGTTAGATAAGAAAACTGGTTCATTTCATGTGCTTGTATGGTACTACTATGGTAAATAGCCACCCTAGCTTTGGCACAAAGACTGGAAGTAACTAGTTACATACTGAAGCTTGGTCAGAAACTCTCCTTGGGGTGTTCCCTCACTGTCATATTCTGATACACACAGATACCCTTTCAGCCTATATTTCTAATGTGAGAGAGAAAGGAAAAAAAACAAAAACAAAAGTCATTAAGAGGCAGTCATGCAGCCTCTTACAATTCCACTATGCTTGAACAGGAATTCCTACTCCTCTTACAGTTTTGGTCAGATTTTAGTGATAGAATGATGCAAAGAATTCAGTCTGTGCTGAATGTCACAATGCTATTTATTGTTTTATGGGCGTCTCTCATTTTCATAAATATAGCTTCTCTTCCTCTACTATTGATCTGGATTGTAACGCTCATAAAATATGTGTTTGCATGTGGCCCTCTGCAATCATTTGGTTTATTAATAGCATAATAATGTCTTAGGCTAGGTTAGGGCTGGTCCAGAACTAGGGTTGTGGTGTAGGTGTAACATTGAGTCGTGGCAAAGCAAGAACCTGGTTCATTGACACGATCATCATAACTTGCTGTTTTTATGAGCAGAAAATTTGAACTTGTAATGTTCTACTGCTGTTAGCAGCCTTTTGATGGTTCTGTTCTTTTAATTCAGTTCAGTTAGATTAAATTTTATTTATATAGTGCCAATTCACAAAAAATGTCCCCTCAAAGAGCTTCACAGTATAAGTATTAGAGAGAAAACCCCAACAATCCCCTATGAGCAAGCACTTGGCAACTATGAGAAGGAAGAACTCTCTTTTAACAGGAAGAGACCTCCAACATAACCAGGCTCAGGGAGGGGCAACCATTTGCCTCCACTGGTTGGGGGTGAGGGGAAAAAGAAAGGGAGCAAAGAGAGACACAGACTATGGGAGAGAGAAGACAACATTTAAGAGGTGATTGAAGAAGAAATGCTCAGCACATCATAAGAAGCCCCCCAGCAGCCTAAACCTATCACAGCATCACTAAGCCCCAACTATAAGCTTTATCAAAAAGGAAAGTTTTAAGCCTAATCTTAAATGTAGAGAGGGTGTATGCCTTCCAAATACAAACTGGGAGCTGGTTCCACAGGAGAGGAGACTGATAGCTGAAGGCTCTGTCTCCCATTTTACTTTTAAAAACTTTAGGAACCACAAGTAGGCCTTCATTCTGAGAGCAAAGTGCACTATGGGGAAAATATGGCACAATGAGGTCTTTAAGATAGGATGGGGTCTGATTGTTAAAGACTTTGGTGAGTGAGTAGAAGGATTTAAATTCTATTCTGGATTTCTCTTCATTGGAGCCAATGTAAAGAAGAATGTTTGAGGTTTTTAGGGCCAAATACAATAACCTCGGTTTTGTCTGAATTTAAAAGTAGAAAATTACAGGCCATCCAGGTTTTTATGTCTTCAAGACATGCCTGCGTTTTAACTAATTGGTTTGTGTCATCTGGCTTTATGGATAAATATAGCTGGGTATCATCTGCATAGCACTGAAAGTGTATGCAGTGTTACTAATAATATTGCCTAAGGGAAGCATGTATAACGTAAAGAGTATTGGTCCCAGCACAGAACCCTTTGAGACTCCACGACTAACTTTTATGTCTGGGGAAGACTCCTCGTTCACATACACAAATTGGAATCTGTCAGATAAATAAGATTCAAACCAGTATTCTGGCCTTTGTAGTAAAATGTTGTGGTCAACTGTATCAAATTCTGCGTGGAGGTCTAGGAGAACAAGCACAGAGACGAGTCCACTGTCAGAAGCCATAAAAAGATCATAATTAACCTTCATTAGTGCTGTTTCTGTGCTATGATGAACTGGTCAGGATCCATACTGGATCCTGACTGGAACTCTTTAAGTAAACCATTCCTCTGTAAGTCATCACACAGTTGTTTTGCAACAACTCTTTCAAGAATTTTTGAAATGAAAGAAAGGTTGGAATTCGTTATGTAATTGGTTAAGACAGCTGGGTCAAACGGTTTTAAATGGTAGACCTACAAATAAATGCATTGTGATATCTTGATATTATCACTTTACCACACACGTTGCATACTATTGCATCTTGTTAGGTGATGATGATAATGGTGATCATGATAATGGAGGTGCTCCTATTGGTTGACTCTCACATGTGGTTGGGGCCTTCCTATCACCATTATGCTAATATCAGTATAATGGTCAATGCAGTGAAATAATGATGCATTCACATATTTTACTTAGTACTAACCATGTAGTCATAATACTCCTGACTTAATCACTTTTATTTGGTAGTGACCAATATTAATTTGTCCTGGATATGACTGTCTGCAAGCCTCTTTGATTTCTCCGTGGATTTTAATTCTCATTAGTTTGTGCAATACTTTCTTTTTGCACTCCACACATTACAATAATCTGTGAATTGGGATGGATCTTGAATTAGATGAGTGTTGATGTTCTAAAGATTGTATAAATAAACCATGCCCGTAAATCTGCTTGTACTACATATACTTAGGTGGTCACGAACAATAATTTCTAGTTTTCAAAGCAGATACCAGGCGGTCTACTGTTATATAATGAAATAGTTTAACCTCACTGTAATTTATTTCTCCAGGAATATTTCCATTTATAGAGTAGCATGTCATAAAATGAATACTGTAATCAGAGGACTCACTCAAACACTGTTGTTGTCCCTCCATGTAGAGTGCAGTTGAAGTACTTAAGTCTGGTTCTTGGTGATGTCGTGTCATTTTTGTTCCTCCTGACGCCTGGTCTGCATTGCTCTAAATTTGGCTCATTAACCTTCAAAGACCAGAACTGAATATGTATAGTACAGTAGAGTCTGGACAGTTCATATTTTTTAATAATAATTGGTTATGTGCTATAGAAACTCCTACACACATTATGGCTCAAAGTAGTCCAGCTTTTTCTCGTGACTATAAAAACAAAAGCTTGTGATGAATAACTAAAGTTTTATATAGAAAGAAGACAAACGCCAAACACCATACCCTGCATTTATCCTCCTTTTCCCTGACCTCGACTCCATGTGATCACCTTGAAACTGTATTGTGCTCACACATGCATTCACATCCTCCACCTCTCCTCCCTTGTGGGTGTGCTGTTGTCGTGTACACTCCTTTGTAGCTGCTGTACTTTACAGCCCACTTCTAGTGCAGCAAGCACAGAGGCTTTGTTTCTGCCGGAGCATTGGAGTAATGGGCTGGAAAATGAGCCCCTTTTTTGTTGGGGGCGAAATTAACGCCATTTATTACTAAGTAGCTGCTGCTGCTGCAGCAGCAATGTGGATGAAGGGAGGTGGGGGTAAGGAGAATGGGGTGGGGTGCAGTGCGATGGCAGGTCTCTACCCTCAGAATAGTTTGCCAGCCTCCTGAGTGCAACGCTTCTTTATTTTAATTTTGATGAAGTCAAAAGTGTTTCCACATTAAGAATTACTTCAGCTTATTTGCTGAAGCAGGATTTTAATGTAGCCCTTAGCAGAAAACCATAGAACACAAGACATATACTCCTCCCTTGATTGTAGACAAATTGATCAGTACGTGGGAGCACAAATAGCTCTTTCCTAAGGCTATAGAAACACAGGAAAAATAACTTTAATATACAATGGTGCCAAGAAACAAAACCTGGAGTTCTTTTATTATCTCGGAAATACAGGCTAGTGTCCTGGACTATCAGTGTTTGGCTGGCTTTTTACATGCAAATGAGCTTTATTTTACTTAAACACTAACAGGCATTACCCAGAAAATGGAAATTATCAATTTTCCTGTAAAATCACGCTAGCCCCTATCATAGGTTGGTCAGTTGAGCAGCTCCAGGACTTAGTTCTTGATGACTTTATTGAGAAAGTCTCATTTCTTGCTTCAGAGGAGACTTCAGTGAACTTTGCATTACTGTAAGAACAACACTTAATCTGAATTTCCCTTTAGGAATAACAGGCAGGAGAGTGCAGGTTTCTGCTTGAAATATAAATCCTTCACTGACATTCTCCATCAGCCGCTGTGGTGCATTTTAAAGAGGTATGCAGGCTGTTTTTTATTGCTCTTTAAAAATGTTGTTGAAGTTGTCATAAACAGATTAAAAGAGAGAAGGCCAAGGTATTCTGACCTTGGGGCCCTTTAATGGGCCACTGTAACACTCCACAAAACCAGAGAACCTAATTTTCCAAAGATAACCTTGAGAGTATTTATATTTTCATCTCTGTGAGATGCTGAAAATATCCAAAATAATGGTGATGAAATCACATGGGTGGTTTCTTGCTCTTCTGGAGTCACAGGAGATGTATGCAACTGTCACAGTAGTTTTTTCCATTAGGAGAAAATCTATTTATCCATCTATCCATGATTTAACTGCATATTCAACTGAGGGTTTGAGGGGTGGGGGTGGTGAAGCCTATCCCAGCTATCGTGGCAAAATGCAGGGTACACCCTGGGCTGAATGCCAGTCCATCACAGGGTTAACACAGAGAGGGAGAAAAACATGCATTTTTACATCCACATCCATGGTTGAGAATCACCCACTAATCTAACCTGCATAACACTTAACAGTCATGTAAAAAAGAAAAACATCTCAGACTCTACAGGTGTCAGGTGCTAAGTTTATGACAATACGACAATAAGTCTAAACAAATATGGCTTGTTTGGAAGGGCTTCCAGCCTCTTCTCACTGAAAAAGAAGGTCGCAGCATGGCCTGCTAAGTTTAAAATATTCTAGAGTAATATGTGAGCCCATATGTCCAACAGCTAAAACTTGGCCAAAATTGGGTCATGCAACAGAACAATGATCCTAAACACACCAGTAAATCTACAGTCAAACAGCAGAAAAAGAAAAGAATCAGGGTGTTGCAGTGGCCCAGTCAAAGTCCAGACCTCAACCCTATCGAAAGGTTGTTCCATTACCTTAAGAGAGCTGTACAAAAAAATGCCCACAAATCTCAATGAACTGAAGCAATGTCGTAAAGAAGAGTGAGCCAAAATTTCATGAGTGCACATGTGTGTGGGAGCTGGAGTACCTAGAGTAAACCCATGGAGATACAGGGAAACATGGTGGAGTATACCCTTGTGTTTTCTGTCATTAAAGGATAAAATGTTTAGTGTGCAAAGTGGAAAAACAATGATCTTTATTGATAAAGTTAGTATATAAAATTTATTCAGAAGTCATTAATAAGACAGCACATGTTTCACAATCAAGAATCTGGGAGTCATCTGCAAAATAATTAGACCTAGCTGTAAATCATTTATGCAAATTAATACTTTCCTAAGTACAGGGAGTATGAAATTGCCATCTGGTGCAGTTTGTGTAGATTCTGATAATTCTGATATTTTTTGTGGCAGATGGCCAAAAACACTGGCTGGCATCCTAGCTTTCCTGCCCTGTGCTCCTGCCACCTTTGGCTCTGCCCCCCACCCAGCTGGCAGTGCTCCTCACTCCTCCAGCCGGAGGGAGAAGAAGGCATGGCGACGTTGTGACCGTGCCGGGCGGTGGGCTGAAGAGGACTACACTCAGTGCCCTTATGCCAGTGAACTGACCCGTGTGCTGCATGAGCTCACCCAGGTATCAGTAAAAATGGATAACTAGTACTGAGAACTGCTGGGAAATAGGATTCTTTCATAGATTCAGTACCACATTATCGTTGTAGTTTTTTAAATTTAATTATCCATAAATCAACCCTAATTTAGCAGTTTGTCTGCTTACTCTTAACAGCAAGATCTGAACTATTCTCTAAAAACAAACTAGCAACTCCACAGATTCACCTATGGCCTGCAGGTATTTCCAGATCTGTACATGAAACATTTATATGCATAATATGCACTCACAAGCTGTTTTATTATGAATTACTAATGGGGTTGCTACATTAAAGTGACAGTTTTCAAAAACTACATGAATGACATGAAATGGGATTAAAGTGATTTATTATTCATCTTGCTTAGTTTTTTGTTGAATTGTGATGATGCTCTATATGATCAGCCTCTCTGAAAATTGCTGCACATTACATATGGATTGCTTTCTCTTCTAGATCCCTATTAATACCACCAATGCTCAACCTTTTGGACAGCAGTTAGTGGCCTTCACCAACAGAGCAGCGCACTTCACTGATGTTATGGATGTCATTTTTGTCACCCACCTGGTGGAAAGACTGACAAGGCTGGTGGAGAAACATAAAGATGTAAGAGTAAATGGAGATAAATTGCACCCCAGACAGTTTCTTTATAGTGCTATCATCCCCGTATTTTACTGCTACAACTATTAATATGCAATGTAAGGGAACTACTCTACTCACGTTCAGAGGTTTCAGAATCAGAATCAGAATACTTTATTAATCCCAGGGGGGGAAGTTGCTCATTTGTAATGTGTAATTTGTAATGTGGGGTCTCAGTGAGTGCACATGAGTGTCCATGAATCTGTGTATCACCAACAGTGACAGTCAAGATGGAGAATATTAATATGACTGAATGAATATGTATGGGATGGTCTTTTTATTAAATCCATTAGAAAAAAATTCATTTGATTCTAAAGTATAAAAATGTAAATGCTAATATTACCGATGCTATAGCTTGATAACAGTTAGTTATTAGTTAGATACCACTTCATAAAAATGAAAACTTATGCAGTTTGAACAGAATATCTGATAAATTTATGTTTATTTACTAGACAAAATTAGGTCTCCATTTTAGCCCATAAGAACTCATGGTGACACAAGTGTAACAAACACTTTAAATATTCTAGAATCTTCCTTTTTAAAGCTTTATGCTTGACCTTAACTTATGAAGTCCCCAAGGAAAAATGGGTCCGGGTTCTTCATTTCTGACCTCTTTATCTCCCTACCCATCTGCTCAATCTGACTGACAGAAGAGGGGCTTGATCTGTAGTGTAGCTTTTTCAGGACACCTCAAGAAACCACTGATAGTTGCATGGTTTGACATTTATATAATCTATAGCCACAATTAGAGTACAGTTATTAAAGCTAATAGTACAAAGAGGTATTTTGGCAATTATTTCACTTGATAAGATGAAAATTGTAAAAATGTATACATTGTTGTAGATGGATGTTATGAGACTGAGAATACCCTGATGACTTCCAAAAATTTGTTAAAATCAGCCCCTGAAGGGCTTAGATCGCAAGTTTATTTGCTAATGCAGTTCTGATTTGTGCATGTGCACATTCCTGGTTTACTAAAGGCATTGATTTTTTTTTTGTCATTGCTCTGAAAAAGAATGAAGTTTTTTTGACTTCCATCCATCTGGGCTGCGGAGGCAGCAGTCTCAGTAGAGATGCCCAGACCTCCCTCACTGACCACCTCCTTCAGCTCTGACACCAAGGCTGTTCCAAGCCAGGCAAGAGATGTAATCTCTCCAGTGTGTCCTTGGTCTGCCATGGGGCCTCTTCCCAAGAGGACTTGCCAAAAACACCTTGCATAGGAGTCATCCAGGAGGCATCCTGGTTAAATGCCCGAACCACCTCAACTTGCTCCTTTCTATGTGGAGGGGTAGAAGCTCTGCTCTGAGTCCCTTCTGAATCCTGTCTAATGGGGAGAGTTCATCTCTGCTTGAATCTGTGATCTCATTCTTTCGGTCATTACCCACAGCTCGTGACCACAGTTGTAGGAATGCCACAATCACACTCAGCTCTCTCTTCACCATAACAGACCACTGCTGACGCCACATTATCTTAGGGTAACGCCCACAGACTGCATATAAAGATGGACATAGCCACCATGACATCACCCACTGGTGAATGAAGTCCATGTTGTGAAGCCTTGAACTAAATTGTTTTTTTTAAACATCGCTGCTTGGTCTTGAAACTGGAATAGACATAAGAGTGATGGATCTGATTGAGAAAACAAGGAAACACGTCATCCTCATACATTAGCAATTTGTCAGTCGCAAGGCAGGCCTTCCCTAAAGAACACTTTGCTTTGTCATCCTTTTTGACTTTAACAGAGACCATGATTACAAAATGAAGATCATATTGTATTCAGTGAGACTTAAAACTAGCAACTGGGTCATGAGCTCATGAGGACAGTGTTTATTGAGATAATAGATCAAAAGAGGTGAACAGTCATTTTCCCATAGGTCTCTGCACACAACCACAATTCTTTTTCGTTTTTTGTTTTTTGTTTTTTCGGTCAAAAGAGTCATCCCTCGCTGGCCATAAGAAGAATTAGGATTAGATTTACTTGTCAGAGCCTGAAGCCTCATCCATCTTTTATATATAGTAACAAGAGTCCTAACTGAGCAAACAGAAAATGATTCTTTACTGGATCCCAACAAATAACAATAAAGTCAATCTTAAAAGACATGGTAACATATTTCTCACCTCCTGATTTTCTCTTTGAACTGGACCTGAATGGCGGTAGTTATGGAAATGCTTCTCGTTTTTGAGCGAGTCATGTTTTTACACTGAGTGAACATCTACAGCCAGAGGCAATAGGAGTGTTATACTAGCGTCACACTGAAGGTCAGGTTGTGCGAGGAGAACAGTGTTGAGCTTACTCAGTGAAAAGAATCAATATTAGCTCTCACTTGTGCAATTACTCATCATAGGTCACTCGGGGAGAGATATTATTAGGAGATACTTAGAGCTTTATCATTGCTAAGACAATGGTGATGAGACCACCCTCATTCACTGAATAAAGAACACTCCAATGAAGCAACAATAAAACGTACAATAAGTAAATAGTGAACTGCCATCCCAAGGAAGCAATTATGCCCCATTGGAGCTGCTAATCTAAATTAAATCTCCCTATAATGAATGAAGCCACCATTGCCTCCCTCACAATTCTGACTGGAGATTACAAATGTGCCTGTTGTTCTATGATTGATGTGTATGAGGAGTCTGCTTCTTTGTGTGGGTGTGTGTGTGCTTTATACTTACAGTTTGTGTAAGTGTGTGCAAGCAACCATTTGTATACATGTATGCTTGTGTCTCCCCAGCTCGGGGACTATATATCAGACATCGCCAGCAACATGATGCTGGTGGAAGAGCATATACTGTGGATGGCGCAGAATGAGGCGAGGGCGTGCACTCGAATTGTCCAGTGTGTGGAACGTATTGCTGACCTGGCACTGACTGGAGACAATCAAGTCATTTCTAAGGTATGGCTGCACTACCAGAGAAAACACTCAAGGCCACACTCAGATAGGGCAAGGGTTGATTATCTCACTGAATGTCCCATAATTTTCATTTTTTTCACGTGGTTTAGAATAATGAGAAGTCAATTTGGCTCAAGAAGATAGTGAAAACAAAGCGAGCAAAAGATAATTTGCTTCCTTTCTTGGTTTCCTCTCACTTCTATTTGCTCCATCTGCACTGGGGATAAAAGCATTGGCTAAATGAAAGATTCAAACATGTTGGCCCTCCCCTCTCCACCCTTCCACCCTTACCTTTCTCCCCCCTCTCCTTAATCTTGGGATACTTTTCTTAGGTATCTGCTAACATAGCCCTGGAGGCCTTCCTGATCCGTCCATCAAACTTCCACGGTTTGTCCTGCACAGCTCTTCGACAGCCCCTCTCGTCTGCCACCTCACCCCTCCCTGACAGCCACTCCCACCGTGATAAGGACATGAGCAGAGAACGTGATGCCATGGGGGAATCGTTACTTAGCTTCAAATGCCACGCTGTCAACAACAGTGGCTCACCAGTTAGTCAGCTTAACAAGGTGAGGTGCAAGTTAATAAGAGGTGTGAAACTTTTAAAATATGCCATCATGTTCTTCTGTTTGGTTTAGTGTCCCCGGTAGCGTAGTGGTTTGCACATTTGCCTTTGAAGCGAAAGGTTCCAGGTAGGGACACAGGCCCCTCTCACCCTCGAGGGTTGCATCTGGTGTCAAACCTCTGCCAAATTACCAATGTGGATTAATCGGCTGTGGCAACCTCTTGGTGGAGAATACAAGGGAGCAGCCGAAAGGTACAGAGTTCTTCTGTTTGGTTTGTTGAGGGTTTCTCGTTCTCACTCACAGCATTTTTTTGTTTTTTTTAAAAGACCATTCACTTTTGTATTTTTTGATTCTTAAATCCAAAGAGAGAGAGAGGAGTGAGAGAAGAAGAGAAGATGTCCTGAGAGAGGAAAGAAATAAAATATGAGAAAAGGAATACAGTTTGTACAGTAGCTCATGGGCAAAATAAAATGAATTCCCTGGCACCATGCTGTTAGGGCATCTGAGAAGGATTGCTATCTGCCCTTAAGTTTGTTGTCGCCTATTTGTCCTGGCAATCTGACACCTTGTTGGGGTTTGTTGGCATGCTATAGATCAGCTGATGATAGCTGGGGTTGTAGTGGGGGCAGGGCCTGCAAACAGGGCAGCAATTTGGGAGGCAGTGAATGTGGACCACTCCTCAGAGATGGATAAGATGGCCTTGTGTACCTGTCACTTTAAATCAGCTAAAACCTCACTATGGCTCCAGTTGTGGCTGTCCCAAATGACAAATGGATGTGGGGCACTCTGCATCTGCAGACAGCAGGCAAAACACTTAACTCTCCTGGCATTATAGTGTCATAGCTGTGCAACATTTGAACAGTTTGCACCCTCTAGCTATTCAGTCCACAGATGAGTTCACCAGTGTATATGTGCGTGAACACAATGTCTGTGCATGTTAGTGTTTACGAGCAGGAAAGAGCAAATGGGTGCGTGTTTGTCTTTAAATCTGCATGCTTGTTTCATTTCCCTCCTTTGCTTCATTGTCAAGTCTCTCTGGTTTTGTCAGCAATTACAGCACTTTGTTTGTAGCTTCAGACTGTGTGTGTTGCTCAAATGCATGTATATAAATGTACAAGGCTTTGCAAAGGTTTTAAGCCTAAAAGTTGTTTTCAAAAATGATGAATAGTTATTTAATACATATCTTCAAATCAAGTGCAGTGAACAGGATTTTGAGCTCAGGGATGTGTGGGGGTCATACCAACAGCAACATCGAAAAGGTTTAATATTAAGACACTGTAATCCAATACGTTTTCCAGATTTGATTTACGTGCTTTATGTCTGATACCTTCTCTAATTACTACATTTTACTCACAAATTCACACATAAAAATATTATCAGGTAAATGTTGAAATAAGAGATCAGAATCAGAATACTTTATTAATTTTAAAGCTAATTTGACAGCAGGAAATCTTAGGGACTGTAAAGCTCTTAGATAACAACAACAACAAAAACAACTCAATTTTAGTCACTGCATAGCCATGTAAAGATTGCACACTTGCAACTGAGTGCTGCTACTGATAGCTGGAAATACACTTGTGAAATTTGTTCATTTTAATAACTACTATCATTGCCATCACAGATAATCTCAACATATTCACAAGACAGGAAAAAGCTTTTTTTTCAATTTATTTCTAAGAAAAAGGGGTAAGAATATGAGTGTTACTGTTGGGCACTGATAAAACGTGCTATTTTAAGATCTTAGTATTGTTAATCTCCAGGTCTCTCACTGAGTCTTACTGCTGCTCCGCAGTTATTAGTAATGTCCAATATATAAACTATATAGTTTGTCATTTAGCTGAATTGCATCTACATTTTACAATGTAAAACAAGAGCACAAGACAGGAATAGGTATTGTCATGTGAAAAAGAAATCATAAGAGCGTGTAGAACCACCTTTAGCAGCATGAAGTAATCATTTTATGAATGACTTTATCAGTCTTTCATGTCAATGTGGAGGAAATTTGGCCAACCTTTTATCATAATGTGGCTTCAGTTCATTGAGGTTTGCAGACATTCATATATATATCACTTAACCAAGGTTCTCACACCATTTCTATTGGGTTAAGGTCTGGACTTTAGCTGGGCCATTGCAACACCTTGACTCTTTTCTTTTTTGGACATTTTGTTTTAGATTTGTGTTATTGACCTGTTGCATGATCTAATTTCAGACAAGCTTTAGCTCTCAGATAGATGGCTTCACATCTGACTCTAAAATACTTGGTTATACAGAGGAGTTCATGTTCAAATCAATGAGTGCAACATGTTCAGGTCCTATGGTTGAAAAACAAGGTCAGCTAATTAGCTAATCAGCTAATTAAATGCACTTGATTAGCAGCACCTTGGTGCTACAGGACATAAACCTGTGAAAACTTTATTTTTCACAGAACTGTATGTGTCTCTTAAACAGCTATCTAAGAATCATCAAATAAAATATCAAGCCCCTCCCACCATGGAGGGTTGCGTCAGGAAGAACATCCAGAGTAAAACCTCTGCCAAATTACCAATGCGGATTAATCCGCCGTAGCGACCCCTTGGTGGAGAATACAAGGGAGCAGCTGAAAGGTAAATTTTTATTAGTGGAGGACTAGTTCTCAATCATGGATCAATGGCAAAATCAGTTAGAGCTAAATCATTATTACAATGAGGAAATTGCAATGATTTCACTGACAGAGATAACTGATTAATATTTTAAACCTCACTTTACACCTAGCTAATAGTGGCCACAGTTGTACAGAGCATTTGATTTAAAACTTTCTTGCCTCTTTACATTTTCAGGTGGATATTTAATGGCTAAGAGAGCAACTGTGGAATTGTATGAGGAAGTCAGGAGTGGCAGAGAAGTATGTGAAGGTGGTGCAGGACATGTATGAAGACAGTGAGACAGTGGTGAGGT
>VUQH01082395.1:0-32758 GCA_015106775.1 Etroplus canarensis | reverse complement strand
TGCCGTCTTTCAGTCCAGCTTTGTCCAGCCACTGGTAGGACTTCTGGATGTCAGCCACTTCCTCTATCTGCCGGTAGTACATACCATGCAGGGGCCTGTCCATCCATGATGGTTCCTCTTCCTCCTCGGGTTTCTGCTGCCTGAGGTATTCACTGAGCACGCAGTCGGTTGGGGCCATCTTCCTGATGTATTCGTGGATGTTTGTTTTCTCAGCCTGGACTGCGGTACTGACACTCACCAGTCAGTACCACACTGCCACTCACCGGCCTCCATGCTTCCGCTTAGCTTACAGCCTCAGGGTGCTGGACTTAGGGTGAAACCCTCCATGCATGGTCAGGAACTTCCTTGTCTTGATGTCCGTGGCTTCTATCTTCTCCTTTGTCCAGTTTATTATCCCAGCAGGATACCTGGTCACGGGCAAGGCGTAGGTGTTGATAGCCCGGATCTTGTTCTTACCATTCAGCTGACTCCTCAGGACTTGCCTTAATCTCTGCAGGTACTTGGTGGTTGCAGCTTTCCTAGCGGCCTCTTCATGGTTCCTGTTTGCCTGTGGGATCCCCAGGTACTTGTAGCTGTCCTCTATGGCTGCAATGTTGCCTTCTGGTAGTTCGATCCCCTCAGTTCTGGCTACCTTCCCTCTCTTCGTTATCATCCGACTACCAGTCCGAATGACATTCCGATGTCATTGCTGTATATCCTGGTGGTGTGGATCAATGAATCAATCTCTCAGTTACTCTTGGCATACAGCTTGAGGTCGTCCCATGTAGAGGAGGTGGCTGACAACTGCTCCATTCCGTAGTTGGTATCAGTAGCCAGACGCTTGTGGAGTGCAGTCAGCTTCTTCAACTTTTTATACTGGAGACCCTTTCTTGGATATCTGCCACTGTGATGGTTGCTGTGGTCTGTTCTTAGATCCACTAGCCACTGAGCATTGTTGTTATGGGTTGCGTCCTTCTCCCATATACTCTTCCAGTATTGCTCCATTCCCAGCCTTGGTGGTGCTGTTCTCATATTGTTCCAGTGTCACTGAGAGTACACCTTGGATGGTTCTGTGAAAAGTAGCTAACTTATTCTCCTGCCTTCTATCTCTCTGGTATACCTCTTCAAGAGGCTGGTCAAGGCTGTGAGTCTTTGCTTGGCAGTTTCCAAGGCCTCAGGTATAGACAACTTGCTGTACTTTTCAGGCACCTTCTATCATTGCATCTTTCTGCAACTCTGATAGTTGGCTAACCTCCCTCCGTGCTACCTTGGCCTCTAGTCTCCTTCTCCATGGAGGGTACTGCTCCTTGTGGCTGTTCAACTTGAAGCCAAGCTGATCACTGCTGCCGTGGTGTAGATCAGCTGGTTAGTCTCGGTAGGTATCGTCGATAGTGCTGCATTCACATCATCTAGTAGATCTTCCGAGGGTACTTCACGTAATCTTGGTAACCGGCTATGGAGGATCCAGGTTTCAGGCTTCGCCATGATCCTATCTTTCAGGTCAGTTCCTCTCGCACTCAATGATCCTTCTTCCATCGCACTTGGGGCTTGGTACCCAATCTCGGGTGGGGGTGATGATACCCCCTGACCTGTCGTCCTGGCTCCCCCTTGCCGTAGCATGTGTATTATACCTCGTCAATCTCTAGCCGTGAGAGCAGTCCCTTCTTCCGAATGTTGGAACACTGAGCTACTAGTTGTTTCGCCATCAATGTAGATGCTGGATATCAAAGATTCCATAGGTCCCTCATCCTATTCATATAACCCCTTTCGCTAGGGTTACTTGCATAGTAACATTCCAACAGCACCCTATTTTCATCTCTTGCCCACCGATGCCTTCTTGTTCCAGTAGCCCACTTCAGGGTGTCCTCGTTCCTCAACACCTGATGCAGACCTTGTTAATCCAGGCAACGTCCGAGTCGGTATGGCTTCACATTTATCTAAATTTGTGTTTCTGCGGTAGGCTTGGTTAGCATGGGGGGTCTAGCCTGGGACCCTTACTGGATATAGATGCCCCAGGCAGGAGACGAACTTGCGACTCCCATTCCAAAGGCATGTAATCTTATTACTACGCTATCCAACTGCTACTGGGAGCAGAGGATGGTTGTCTGTCACATGTGCTCAGTGTGAACCTGATATATATATATCACCATTTACAACAAAAGTCACCTGTATTTTACACTGAGCTGAAGCTCAAATTATGGGGACTGAGAAGTTAAAGGAAAAAGCTGGGGAAAAGAAAAATGCCAAATTGAGTGAAAAAAAATTTATGTTTTCAAATGCAAGGTTTTAGAGGGAGATAGTTGATAAAAGAAATAAAACCTAAGAGAAAATGAAAAAGAACAGTTTCATTGAAATAGAAAGCCATCTGTGGCCATTGAATATATTGAATTGTGAGACAGTATATTCACTGCCCAAAGAGGAAGACCACAGAGAAGGTTGAGGGATGTGGTGGAGGAGGCATGTGGAGGACATGCCGAACATTGGTGTGAGGGAAGAGGATGCAGGGATAGCGTGAGATGGAGGCAGATACCGTAGTGACCCCCAATGGGAGCAGCCAAAAGAAGAAGAAAATATACGCTGCCCAAAAAAATTAAAGGAACACTTTTTAATAAGCATCAAGTCAGTTAAACTTATGGGATATTGATGCAGTCAGTTAAATATCAGAGGGTTTGTTAATCAGTTTCAGCTGCTTTAGTGTTCATGAAATCAACAACAGGTGACCTAGAGGGGCAAGAATTAGACCACCCCCAAAACAGGAATGGTTTTACAGGTGGAGGACACTCACATTTATTGCCTCCTCATCTTTTATGACTGTTTTTTCACTAGTTTTGCATTTGGCTAGGGTCAGTGTCACTGCTGGTAGCATGAGGTCATACCTGGACCCTACAGAGGTTGCACAGGTAGTCCAACTCCTACAGGATGGGGCATCAATACGTGCCATTGCCAGAAGGTTTGCTGTGTCTGTGTCTGTGCACAGTCTCAAGAGCATGGAGGAGATTCCAGGATTTAGACAGTTACTCTAGGAGAGCTGGACATGACCACAGAAAGTCCTTAATCCATCAGCAGGACCAGTATCTGCTCCTTTGTACAAGGAGGAACAGGATGAGCACTGCGAGAGTCCTACAAAATGACCTCCAGCAGGACACTGGTATGAATGTCTCTGTCCAAACAATCAGAAACAGACTTCATGAGGGTGGATTGAGGACCTGACTTCTTCTAGTGCACCTTCTGCTCACTTCCTGGTGCCGCGGAACTCAAATGGCATTTGCCACTGAATACCAGAAATAGCAGGTCCACCCCTGGTGCCCTGTGTTTTTCACAGATGAGCAGGTTCACACTGAGCACATGTGACAGACATGAAAGGGTCTGGATAAGCCATGGAAAATGCTGCCTGTAACATCACTGAGCCTGACTGGTTTGGTGGTGGGTCAGTGATGGTCTGTGGAGGCATATCCATGGAGGGACACACAGATCTCTACAGGCTAGGCAAAGGCACCCTGTCTGCCATTAGGTATCAGGATGAAATCCTTGGACCCATTACTAGACCCTGTGCTGTTGCTGTGGGTCCTGGGTTTCTCCTGGTACATGACAATGCCTGACCTCATGTGGTGAGAGTTCCTGAAGGATAGAGGAACTGATACCACTGACTGGCCCCCACACTCACCTGACCTAAATCCAACAGAACACCTCTAGGACAACAAAAGCCAACCTAATCACCAGAGGAAGGGATGACTCTAAATTTGGACCATGTGACCCAGAGGTCTACTTTAATTGCAACAAAGTGGGACATTGAGCCAGAGATTGCCCCAACCAAGACAGATGGACTGATGACAAGCATGGCATAGCAGACTGAGGCTAAGACGAGGCACAGGGGAGACGTACAGCTGACATCTGACATCCCCTCTGACTCTGCTGATACCTGAGGTCAAGGTCCAGCACTAACAGCACACATGCATGGTGACAGACACACACAAATGCACCCCTAATTCAGACACACACACACATACAGACCTACTCTTTCTCTGTGTCCCTGTTACAAGTTTATGTAAGTTAATGTTTGATCATGGATATGATGTTGATGTAATAAACGTGCAAGTTTAAGCCACGCACAAACATTCTGTGCATTTATTAAAAAGCACATTATTTCTGTAGCTCACACACAAAATCACATTTTAATCTTCACTGAAAAGGTTTTGGGTAACATGTTTACCAAAAGAACACAAAAATGGTTCAAAATTAGCTCAATACTGCTTGATTTTGTGTCTTTTTTGCCTTTAGAGGGATGAATTTACCCCATCCGTGGGTTCATTTTCCCCCTATCCTGGGTCAGTTTCTTCAGCAGAAGATTGACAGCTGTTGCTTCCCTATTATTAAGCCTCTTCCTAAACAAATAACTGGATTGTTGTTCAGTGGTCCAAAGTCCTCTCATTCAGATGAATGTAAATTTTGCATTTTATTTAGATATCAAGATCCTGGAGTCTGCAGGGAGAAGTCTGGGTGAAGTTTCTGCAGTCTGTGATGTGGGGTCCCGTATCATCGAATGCTAATGTTGGAGGTGGTTGGTCCACTGTGTTTTATCAAGTCCAATGTCAATGCAGCAGATTTTCATTCTATTTGCTGACAAGCTTTATGGAGATTCCGATTTATTTCTGCAGAACTTAGCACCTCTTTTCCGACCGTGTTATAGTAATAACACGGCACAGTAGTGCTTGATTGGCCAGCCAACCAACCTAACCTGAACTCCACAAAGGATCTACGAGAAACACTCGACCCAAAAATGTAGTCAAGGCTACAACCTGAGCTTCAGTAACACCTCAGCAATGCCAGAGACTGATTACATCTATGCAACACTACACTGATGCAGTAAATCCTGGTAAAGGAGCCCCAACTAAGTGCTGCGGGTGTAATTGAACATACTTTTTTAGAAGAGCATCATTTTTTTAGTGAAAATTATTTTAAAAATGTATCTCAGGAAATAATCTGTTTGAGATAGTGGATCTCTGATATCTATCTGAAATAAGCCAAAATCGTCAACATTAAAGCAAGAAAGGCTTGAAACATTTCCCTTTATATGTAATAAATATAAAATGTATGAATTTTTACCTTTTTTGAATTAAGATACAAAAAATGAACTTTTTCCCAATGATCTGATTATGTGAGCAGTCTTAGTATGTACATCTGTTTTTTTAATGCACCATTGTGCATGGGGGTAGAATGGGGTCAGTATTAATCAGCGTTCCACCAAGAGAAATAAAAAGAGTGCAATTGTCTGTAACACCATATTAACAACAGCATGAGAATTTATGGCTTCAAAAATCAACTGTGTTGATTTACATGAGTTTGAGCTGGTTTCATTTCTTCGTAGAATAATTCTACTATTGGCACAGCTGCTACACTACCTTACATAAGATCTACATTCAGCATTACTGTAAGGTAAGAAGACAACATTTTCCTGTAGTTCCCCCATTTGATAACCATCACATACATGATGGGGAAACTTTTCTTCTCTTTGCCATCTTCGGTAGATGTTTGATTCTAATAATATTCTCTGGTAACATTTCCCAGCTGTAACAAAGAGCCCAAGGCCACGGTGAAAGAACATGTTGGAAAGTGATTTTTCTCTCCGCTTTATTCTCACACACGCTGGGAAAAACAGCATCACTCCAGAGGAGCCAGCAGACAGGATGGGGGGGTCGTGTTAGACACACAGCATGCAAACATCTGATTTACAGCTTGATGTGTCTGCTCTGCACCCTGATCAAGTGCTATTGATTGAGTCATGAATGAAGCTGAATCAATGAGTGGAGACCTTCAGCAGGACTTGATGTTAATAAATGCGTTGGAGTAGTGGGCGGCCGAGGTTCAGCTCTTAGCCGGTCATATCCCTCCGCTCACAGTTCTTTGTGCTCCCGCTTTTCATTCTACTTAACCTTCCACCACCCTTGCTCCATGTGCATGACAGTGTGTAGGTGGGAGGAAAAAGGAGTGTGAGTGTAAGTGTTTGCAGTGTGGGTGGTTTTTTTCCTCTTTAACCCACAGTGAAAGAAATAAAGAATAAACCAAATCAGAGGGCCTGCAGTGTCGCCATCTGACAGGCTCAGAGTCTCTGCTCCAAAGAACTCAAATAATGCATTTTTAAACTTGTGATAATGTGTCTTATATTTTCTTATATATTTTTCTTGATTCATACAGGCCTGATTCAGGTAATGTGTCTCATGGTGTCAGGGACACTGTGAATAGATGTCAAATGCAATGTTTTATTACAATTATTGATTTGCTTTAAAGTGTTCTCAAACTTCAGTTTTAAAAGAATTTCTGCCCAAGTGACCACTGGGGGTGAAGTGCTAGCATTTCACAATGTTTTTTCACACTCAGAATCATTGTTCTGTGTCCCTAACCCTAACCCTTGTAATCCAAACCCCAATATTTCCAAAATCCCTTTCTCCATCAATCCATCTTCTTTTTAATCTGTTGTATTTATTTATTTTTTGCTTAAGTGGTAAGACAGTGATTCAGCTGTAAAGACCTTCAGGTTTTCCCATAGATATTGGTTCCAAAAAAAGCGAGGAAACTCAAATATACACATCTAGTCACATCAAGTATAAAGTAGTTAGAGAATAGAAAAACTCCCATGTTCATGCTTTCAGTACTCAACATAAAATGAGAACAATAACTTAATATGAGATTAAGTTAACTTAAGATCCTCATATATCCACTGTGGAAAATTTAAAAAAAAAACTTCAAAAAAGCTTTGTTCCTGACATGCACTGCTAAAAATAATAAGGGAACACTTTAAAAACACATAAGAACTCAACAAGGAGGAAAAGTAATCATTCCTGACATCTATACTGGTAAGGATTGGGTGATGTGTTAGGAACAAAACGATGCCAAAGGATGAAAATGAAAATGATCAACTTACAGAGGCTGAATTCGAAGATATCCCAAAAATCAAAGTGAAAAAATGACAGCAGACTAGTGCATTTTGCCTAAATTTCATTGTAGTACTGCAAAATGGTACTCAGTAGTTTGAATGCCCCCCACGTGCTTGTATGCATGCCTGACAATGTCGGGGCATGCTCCTAATGAGACAACAGATGATGTCCTAGGGGATCTCCTCCCAGATCTGGACCAGGGCATCACTGAGCTCTTGGACAGTCTGAGGTGCAACCTGGCGGTGTCAGATAGACCAAAACATCATTTCCCAGAGGTGTTCTATTGGATTTAGGTCAGATGAGAGTGGCAGCCAATCAGTGGTCTCTATCCTTCATCCTCCAGGAACTGCCTGCATACTTTCACCACATGAGGCCAGGCATTGTGGTGCACCAGGAGGAACCCAGGAAAAGCTGCACCCGCATAGGGTCTGACAGTGGGTCCAAGGATTTCATCCTGATACCTAATGGCAGTCAGGGTGCCTTTGCCTAGCTTGTAAAGGTCTGTGCGTCCCTTCATGTTTAAGACCATCACTGACCCACCACCAAACCGGTCATGCTGAAAGATGTCAGCTTAATGTTCTCCACGGCTTCTCCAGACCCTGTGCTCAGGGTGAACCTGCTCTCATCTGTGAAAAGCTCAGGGCATCAATGATGGACATTCCAATTTTGATATACTGTGAAAAATGCCAGTCAGCTCCATGGTGCCGGGCAATGAGCACCGGGCCCACATTGCTGGGCCCTCAGGCCACTCTCATAAAGTTTGTTTCTTTTTTTTTTGCCAATATGTTTATTGTCTTTTTCAAAATTATTTCATAAACACATAACATATACACATACATACACACACACAGACTGCATACCCTTGCATCATAAAAAATAGAAAATAAATAAATAAAAATAAATTAAGAAAAAACAAATAAATAAATAAATACAAATAATAAATAAATAAAAAAACAATAAAAAATAATGAAAAAATAAATTAATTTAAAAAAAGGGGGGGAGAAAGAAAATGGGGGCTACATTTTACAGCATTCATAAATCATTTCATAAAAATCTAACACTTTCACTTGTCATCATATTTATATATGGTTCCCAGAGTTTATCAAAGTCTTTTTGTTTGCCATAAAGTTTGTTTCTGATTGTTTGTTCAGAGACATCCACACCAGTGTCCTACAGGAGGTCATTTTGTAGGACTCTGGCAGCCCTGGAGGGCCATAGAGGTAAATTCTACTGAGTTTTCAATGTAACATTTTCAGAATTTTTCCTTTTGTCAGCATCTGTCCATCCACTAATCCAATTTAGGGTCACCTGGGGCTGGAGCCTATCTAAGCTGTCACATGTCAAAAAATGGGGTGCACCTTGGGCAAATCAACAGTCTGGTAAAGGGCTTCTGTCAAAAATTTTAGCATTTTTTAAATAGTTTTTCTGGAAAGTGACAGAGTTCTGTGGCAATAAGGAACAAGATATCAGGCTCTACTTATACATCCATCAGTAGAATTTGCTCATTAGTTCGGATCTATCAATAAGATTTACTAACAAGAGGAAAAATTACAAGTGCATGATATAACTTTTTAGGATTGACATCAGAACATGCTCAACAGTCATATTGCAGGATCTTTGGCACCTGTGTGTGTGTGTGTGTGTGTGTGAGAGAGAGAGAGAGAGAGAGAGAGAGAGAGAGAGTTGTGATAAAAATACATAAAGAAAATGATGAAAAAGAGCCCATCCCTTTGAGCTGAGAGGCTGAAAATGGTGCATTTTAACAGCAAAAAAGGTACACTCCCACCCTTGCTAATGTGGACCGTGTGTGCCTGCGCCTGAACGCTTACGCCCAGATGTGCGTCCATGTGTGGCTGCGCACGTGTGTATCTGCGCGGTGTATGCGCAGATTTGAGTTCGTGTGCGCTGCAGCGGCCTGCTGTGCTGCTCCCAAATTGAAACGTGAAAGAAACGTGTTGGAAGGTGATGACAAGAGTGAAGTGAACCAGTCGTTTCCTGAAGGCCCAGGCCAGATGTGCTGCACACAGAGCCTCAGAAATCCGCAGCACATTTCTCCTTAATAACCAGGATATTTAACTGGGGGAGGCGGGAAGATGGAGGGTGGCAGGAACTGAGGGTGTGTTTTTCTGTGTCTGTGTGCTTACCTGTGTGCACAACTATATTTGTTTTTGCATAGGATATGTGCAAGTGTGTGTGTGTGTAGGTGTGTGTGTGTGTGTTTTAGGGGTGGATGCAATGTGTGGTTTATTGCCTTTATTGGAGTTTTCGAGACCGCAGCACTGCAGAAAGTGAGAGAAGGAGAGGAGGAGCAAGACAAAAAAGAGCAAGAGAAACTGACAGACTGATAGACACACCTCCAATCACCACTCAAGACACACACACACACACACACACACACACACACAAACACTGGGTCTATTCCATACTGTAGTCAGTTACTGACCACAATGCCCACCACTTCCTCTGGGAGCAAGCCCTGGCGCCTAGAATAACAAAGAAAATATTCAGCTCCATAATGTCTGATGTCTTAATATTTCCAACCCTTCTGTTCTCATATACGCATGATTCATGGATTATAACTTAGAAATACAATCAGATCCTTTTCCAGTGATCCTTCTGCCAGTTCAATAAAGCTTTTTCAGAAGTAGCTGCAGGAGGAAATAAAGCAGGGGTGTTGCAAATTTTCTAAGGCCAGTATACACTGTGTTTTAACAAGGAAGACAATAAATACACAGTCTGCCCTATTTATTATAGGATAAAACTGTACTGACCCTCATGCCTGTGCATAAATTATAGAGTTGGAGCCAGGAAACAGTTAGTGTAGCATAGAATTATGCTTAGTATGGTTCAGCTGTAGAAGCTGTTTAATACTAAACAAATAGAGATGTAAGAAGAAAACATTATGGTTTCAGAAGGTGTTATAGATTTTATTTCTCAGCGCACAACAGCTGGGAGCAGTGCTGGGTCATGTTGTCACCTTTAGACTGCTGCACAACTTGGCTGAGCACTAGATGGAGAGCCAAAGGTGATTTTAGCTAATCACAAAAAACAGGAGTGTTTCCAGGGTGTTTTAAATGGAGAGACATTGGGGGGCAAGAACAAGGTAGGGGGGAGACCCTCACGAAATCAGGATATGTAATCAGAAATAAAATTAGTTTTAGTTGTAGAAAACATTGGGTACAATTTTCAGGCTCAAGATTTGTGTCCTGTTATAGATTTTTATAATCAAAATATAGTACATAAAGATACTCATGGTGTAGAATGGCACTTTAAGAATCAAATACAATATATTATTGGCTCATACTTATTGATTCATTGTTTGCCTCATTTTAATGTATCTGTTGATGATTTTAACTGCTTACACATTTCTGGTAACTTGATCTATAATAATGTAATTTATCTGCAAAATAATTAGCAATTAAAGATTTCAAAAGCATGATATGGCATACAAAGCACAATATTTGCATCTAAAATACAGAAAGTAAAATTAGAAAGTAACATAACATATAAATACTTAAATAAAAAACAAAACCCATATTTCAGTAAAGTACTTGAGCAAATGTATTAAGTTAAATTTCCAATACCTATCCTTTCTATGCTCTTAACCAGTGGCGTTAGGTAGTGTAAGATTAAGTGGTCCAGTAGTTTTGAAGGGGGAGCACCACGGGGTGCCATTCATATTTTAGGGGACACTAGTGCCACCCCATGCCCCTTCTATACACACCCCTGCCTATACAGACATGTGAATGCAACTTACTGATGGACAGAAGGTAAAAACATGCTGTAGTTTCAAAAATGGTGAAATGCTACTTCTAATGTTTACATTATAGCTGATTCTAAAATAGGTTAAATCTGTATTTAAAGTGCTACAACTGCACTATTTGATGCCTAAGTAAACTGATTCACACCTGAGAGCTGACAGTGAACCAAAGCCTGGCCTTTCTGTTCCTAACAACTAATTTTTAGACCAAGCCGACTAACTCCGAACAGTCAAATCTGGCAGCCATACATGGACCTCACATTTGTTCTTTAGGTGCCAAAATACAGCTATGTATACCCATATTTTTAACAGGATGAAAAAAAACTGGGATAACCTCATGTCAACAACTGTTGTCTTTAAATTTTGTAACCCAGATTTCAGTGTGAATTGCTGCATTGTGCTTTCTGGAGAGACGGTGCAGTTTGTTTGGGCAGGAGGAAGCAGCTATTTACACAAAAGGTGTTGGACCAGCACACATTTAAAAGGCTTTGGCTAGTGCATTTCTGTGTGTGTGTGTGTAGGTGTGTGTGTAATGTGAGAGTGTTTGTATATGTGAACATAATCACCCATGATATACAACATTATAGACGGTTCTTAATAGCTGGGTTTTAAGAACAACCATTAATGCAGCTTGTAAAATATTCCCAACACCACGCCAAACACTCACTTCAGTTTCACCTCCCTCTCTCTCACACACACTCTAGCTCTCTCCACCTTGCTCTACCCTTCTTGCTTTCCCTCACCTCATTTGTGGGAAAATTTATTTAACTCGTTAAAAACAATTCTCTGAATATTCCCAGCTGAGTGATCAGGCTTCCGTTTTTGTTTTTTTCTCCCATCCTTCATACTTTTTCCCCGTTTTCTCTGGCTTTGTTTTTTCCCCCTCTCTTCTCTTAAAGTAACCTGTATAATGTTGTCAGAACTGCTTGCGAATGAAGTGCTAAGTGTTGCTTTTTATGGGGAGGAAACAGACTGGAACAGCGGGTGTGTGCTTTCTGATGCCCACTAGACACACACACACACACACACACACACACACACACACACAATATATATATATATATATATATATATATATATAAATATATATATACTGTATGCATATTTTAACATACACACATTCTAAAAGCCCCCCCAATTTATTATGAAAGGGGCTACAACCTGTTCACCAATGAGATAGCTTCAAAGCTTTAAGCAGGTAGATCAGCAGCATCAAGATGTGCTGCATTTTTATGTTTCTGTGTGTGTTTGCAGGGTAGGCTGACAGTGTCATTAAGGCACCTTGGTGAAAATCTGTTCTCAATTGTTGTGGTGATTTCTGCTGTTTTAATTTGGACAGTAAAGGCGCTGCCAGCTCTCCCCGCCATGATTCCGTGACCACTAAATATTAACTCCATTCCCATGCTCGCAAACTGCTACGTGCACGCACTTTGTTTTATGCCCCGTGTCCATAAAAGCCCGGCTTACAATTTGTTTTCCAAAATCACGGTGTGTCATGAGTGATGAGTCTTTGTTTAAAGGGTGTGAATAATGTGCCGAAAATTACTCTGTGTTTTTCGAAGCATTGTAAAGTAAAACTCGTTATCATAGTCCTCTTATGTTTCTGTGTTATGGCCTTTTTAATGCGCAAGTAAACTGGTACCAAAATAACATGTAGAAAAAAATATAACGGCAACAAAGAAATGGCCATATATTTAAAAATGTGTTTTTTAAAACATTATCACAACCTATATACCGCAGTTTAATAAGATTTAATTGTATCAACATTATAAAAGAAATGGCAAATGAAAAATTGAATCAAAGGTTTAAAAACAGGGAACAGACAGGGTCCAAAAAGAAAGACCAAATGTGAATTTATAAAAGAGCATTTTGTAGTAGAAGTAAAATATATAATGAAAGATGATTAAATTTGGACAATACATTTGAACAATAAACTAAATGCATAAGATCAGTTCTAAGCTTAGACTAAGGAATTGCAAGTAAAGTTTTTGCTAAGAGATCTGTGTGGCTATGTGTGAAGAAAATAGCTATAGTCAGATGCATGAGTGCTTCATAAGTTTTTGGGCAATGGTTTATTTTTTTTGGGTAATTTTGTAATTTAGCCTCTGGACATCACCACACTGTATTTTAAATCAAATACTTAAAATGTGATTGAAGTGCAAAGTGTAATTTTTAATTCAAGGAGTTTGGCAAAAGAATTGCATTAACTGTTTAGGAATTACAGCCATTTATATACAAACTCCTCCATCTTCAGAGGCTCAAAAGTAATTGGTCCAACTAACATAATTTTAATAATAAGGATTGTTTTTGATCTAGGATGAAAATCCCTTGTGGTGACTGCTTGAAGTCTAGAAGTCATGGACATCAACAAATGCTGTGTTTCCTCCCTTCAGATAGATGCTCTGCTAGTTCTTTACTGCAGCTACTTTCAGTTGCTGCTTGTTTGTCCAGTCATTTTGCAGCATTTGGATGAATCCGTACATGTGTAGCTATGTACATTTCAGAATTCATCCTTCTACTTCTATCAGCAGTCACATCATCAATAAACAGTACTGAACTGTTTCCACTGGCAGCCATACATGCCCATGCCCATAAGATTGCATCCGCCATGTTTGACAGATGATTTATTATGATTAAACTTATTTGTAAATATACAGTTTTCAGTATCATAAAACCAGTAGGCCTACACTACAGATCAATGAATATATAAAAGATGGATGATGTGGCTCCACTTCCTCCCATTGTACAAAAGTGAAGCCAAAATTTCCATTTTTTTGTGGGTGCTACCATCTTGCAGTTTTGGAGCCAGAGTCTGAAGAGTAGTGATTTGGGATGGAGTGACCATAATTAAGGTCCACCTACACACCCTATGAGACATGAGATAGAACACGCATCCCCAAACAGAAGTTTGTCAGATTGGTAGTAAGAGCAGCCAAACATGCTGTTATGCCCAAATCTTACAGCATGAAAATTAGTAAGTGACCCTTTGAACCCTTTGAAGAATGATAAAAATTAGGTAAAATGGCCCAAACCATCTTTTGGAAAAAATCATCTAAGGAAAACTTTGGCATTTTAGTTTGACCTCAATCAATTGTCCAATTACTTTTGAGCCTCTGAAAATAGAGGGCTTTGAATGACAGTTAATGCATTTTTTTTTTTCAAACCTCTTGAATTAAGGCTTAAAATCAGCTTGAAGATTGGACAACTGACTTTTTGTTTCACTTTTTTTTCTTTTATTAGTCAAAGACTTTTAAACTGTCTTTAAAAAAAAATGTGTTTAAATTTCTCTATATGAACGATTTTTCTAATTATATTACATCTGATGAGTTAGAAGCCTTGAATTAGTTGAAGCTGTCAGACTTTTCTACTGGTGCATTCTTTGCTGTTTTTCTGCATCATCTCCACACTCCTATTTTGTTAACTTGAATCTTATGTTCGAATGGTCTTGATTCTGTGAGGGCTTGAATTCAATCAATAATAACATTTCAAACTCCCTCCCTCCAGGCCCTCTGCTGTCCCAGCTGACAGCTGGCTACAAGCACCTCTGACTCTGCCTTAGGATGAGATAAGCTAAAACATGATTGGATAAAAGTAAAACAATTCCTGAAGAAAAAACTGTGCGGTTGCATCAGTTCAAAGGACCGCAGTATAGTAAAGCAAATAGCAGAGTACAATTAGAACAGAAGAAATTGTGATTAGTTAAATCCACTTATGATTAAATTTCGTAAAACTGCAGCAAGTTCACTGTCATCAATAAAATTGAGCACAAACTTATTTTTGCCAGTTAGGGATTTAGAATGCAGGATGTTTTTTTCTTTTGCTTAACTTTTAAATTGATTTCCACGGCCTAAAAAGACGACTCATACATCACACATCATGTTGGAATATGAAGGGATGTAGTAGTCTGCTGTGGGGTTACATGGGTTTCAAACAGAAACCAGATGGATGTTTGGATGGCTCTTGATTCCTTCACCTAAAACAACAGGACGTGGAAGTATAGATGATCATTCAAACTGATCCCTGTTAAAAATCTCACTTTGTATCTTTGTTTTAACTTGTGTAGCAAGCTGTGCATATGTTTCCGTCTGTGTGAACATGATTAGGTGGGGTGTTGGCTGTTAAAGAGAGCTAATAAAGTCTGTTCCCTTTCATTAGCATGTGGTAAAACGGCCTGGCAAAGTGGGATAGTTTGTGTTTGTGTGTGCGTGTTTAGGTGAAGGTCCATTTAACTGTGTTTTTGTTAACTGGGTAATATTTCAGGCATTGAGACAATATACGTTTGAGTGTATGCATGTGAGTGTGTATTCATTAAATGTGTTATGTTGTTAACAGCACACCTTGTTGGCCAGGCAAAATGAGGTCATTAAACTGGTGTACAACTCTGCTTGTGAACTTACACTTTACAAAGCCAGGCTTATATTTGTGAATGTAATACTTGTATATGCATATGTGTGTGTGTGTGTGTGTGTAGGTGTGTGTGTGTGTGTGTACTGTTTTACATTCATAAAGCTGGGTTAACATATGTGATGTAATATTGGTAAGTCAGCAAAAGTGACCATACATACAAATTCAGGTGTGTGTATCTTTCAGCTGCTCCCTTGTATTCCCTCCCAAGGGGTCACCGCAGCAGATTAATCTGCATTGGTAATTTGGCAGAGGTTTTATGCCGGATGCCCTTCCTGACGCAACCCTCTATGGTGAGAGGGGCTTGTGTCCCCACCTGGAATCGAACCAGGGACCTTTTGCTTGTAAGGCAAATGCACAAACCACTACATACAAATTCAGGTAATTATGGTTAAGTGTTAGTGTCAGATAGCACTACAGGCTAAGGTAAACAAAGGGTTTTCGTGAATATCAGTGCCACAAAATAAGACAACACTTTTTATTAAGAGGGATAAATATTACTGTAAATGATGTTCTGGAAAATTTTATCAATGAGCAAGTTTATAAACGCATTCTAAAAACATTTGTATAAGACTGAGTCATTCTAAACAGGTCACTGAATTCGAATTCCAAGCCTACTCTGGCATTAACATCAGCACAAAAACTGTGTGCTGGAAGATATTATGGATGACTCTATGCTATCAGCTTTGTGGGAACATCTTGGGGAAGGTCCTTTTCTGTTCTAACATGGCTGTGCCCCAATACAGGAAGCAAAGTTCATAAAGGCATGGTTGGATGAGTCTGGTGTTAATGAACTTGACTGAATCACACAGAGCCCTGACCCCAACCCCATCCAACAACTTTGGGATGAACTAGAACAGCGATTGCAAGCCAGTGTAAAGTACCTTAAGGTGACTTTTCTTGCAAATTGACTCTATATAAATAAAACTGAATTAACTGAATTAGTGTATTTACAAATCTAGCAGACACAGAGCAGCAAACTTATTTGAAAATCATAAAATATTTTGCAACCATCACTACTCTGATCAATTTTAAAATTAAATATTTCCTTCTTGTTTAAGTGATTTGTTTTGATCTTCTTATGACACGCTCACTGAGTTTGATTTTCTATTTAAAGCTTTCTGTCCAACACTCATCCACTTTAGTTCTTTCCTGCTATTGACAACATATACAATGAATTCAGGATCAGAAACAGGTCAGAAAATAAAGAATATTCTATATTTTTTAAAATTCCTGTATCATGTATATTTCAAATGCAGTTATTCATTCATATTCAATGGTAATTTTAAACTACATTAAAATAAAGTTTTATCTATTTATTTGGCAATCACTGGCAAAGTGAAAGTGTCCAGTGCAACTGAAGCACTAATAAAATGCCTGTAGCTGAAGTGGGGGAAAACAATTTGCTATGTCAGCGGATAGCTATAATCAGCTAAGAAGGTAGCTGTTTAAAACCAAAATTGGAAATCAAGTCCTTTTAAAATATAGCTGAAGGATGTCTAACTGGTGCATAGTATAGCCTCACAAATAAGCCCATACAGTAAGAAAAAAAAAAAAAACAACTGCTGGACACCAACAAGAAATCTTGTGTTTATTGTCTGATGAGCTCACTCAGACCCAAGCAGACCTTTGCTTACTCGGAGATCTGGGTTGTCTCCAGAGGGGGGTGTGGGGTGGCACCAGGCCTCCTCCAAAATATCATTACCTCTCCACCAATGTCATTGAGCTTGATTACTGCCTATAGATAGGACCAGTAGGAATGTTACTTAAATTTACTTAAGTACCTTACTCAAGTAGAGTTTCAGTGTAGTTTAAGTATTTCTGTATGATCCAACTTTCTGTATCTACTCCACTTTTTAGGATGCAAACATTTTACATGAGTCCATGGTGATGTACTGGTTTGCGCATTCGCCCTACAAGCGAAAAGTCCCTGGTCCCAGGTGGGGACACAAGCCCCTCTCACCATGGAGGGTTGCATCAGGAAGGGAATCTGATGTAAAACATCTGCCAAATTACCAAAGCTTATTAATCCACTGTGGCGACCCCTTGGTGGAGAATACATCGGAGCAGCTGAAAGGAACATTTATTCTACTGTATGAAGTTGTATTATTATTAATAAAGCCATCCAGCAATCTATAAATGATTAAAATAATCTCCATCTGCAACAATAAAGTTATATATATGGTTGATAATCATTAATAACAATGAAATATGATCCAATAATATATATCCATATAATTCTGAAAACTCCTATTCTATATAGTGGGTATGTTTATTTTAGATAATTTAAATTATTGAACTTGTGCACTATTAAGCTTCTTATAGGATTATAACTCTTACTTAAGTAACAAGTCTAAATACATATTTTACCACTTTACAAAACAGTTTTCCAACACAAAATCATGTTTAAACTTTTGTGCAGCACCACCTTTCATGTGATAAATCTGTATGTATTAAGACATGACTTCACATTACCCTGAAAATGGTGGAAAAACCCCAATTTTCCACACTTCGCTTATTTCTGCTTAAATATTCTGATTTCATGTGGCCCCTCAGCCTTTTTCTTGGTCAGCTTGATCCATTTAAAAAAAATCCTTGAAATGCTCTTGCCACAAACTGGGTAAATAAAACAATGTTTTTTCTTGTAATGCAGATATAGACAATAGAAAAATAGTTCTTGTATATTACTGCTTACAACAAGGTTTTGGGTTCTTTTTGAGTAGCCTGTCATGATTTCTGGAAAGAAACATGCCAAGCTGCCAAGCTGCCAGGCTTTTCAAAATTTGTTGTGCCACGTGGTTCTTTTAGATTCAAGAAAAGGCAGGGGTTTCTGCAGCCAATATCTCAAAAATGGCCGGAAACTCACACCAAAACAATCTAGACGAATGTGTAGCACTACAGGCCAGAGCTGCATTCTTAGATGTGACTCAGCAGCTTTTGACTCCACAACTGGGAATGGGTTACACTTTATTGCAACATACCTGTGCAAAATCAGCATCACTTCCAATCATGCCTGTAGTTTTTCCCAGGTCAGTTCGGAAATAATTAAAAATGCAGCCAAGACATGCTTTACTTGCTCTCCTCCCTTAAAAATTGATAGGAAGATTAAAAAAATATAAGCTGAACCAAATGAACTTCAATTTTATCAACTGATTTAGACCAAGAGACGCATCCTCAGTGGCTTAAGGGGCACTGACTGAAACATTATATAATGAACATGCACATTGAATTCTACCTAGCCGTATTCTTCCAGCTGAGTAGCCCAAAGAATAACGTTCATGTTGGACAAAGCTGCATCCCACAGCTTATGTCCAATGCAAACATACGTGGCCTGACTTGGGCCAGACCAGAGTTTGCATCCCATCACAATAATCGTGAATGTTTGCTTTTTTGTTTTGTTTTAACCGTGACCACAATCTTTCCCCAACCTCAATGTTGTAGCTCCTCTGCACAAATTTCATACAAAGAAAGGGTTTAAAAATGTTCCAGGGTTTTGCAGGATTGTCCAACATCTACATTCTTGACTGCTTATAGTTTTTTCCAACAGACGAAAGAGATTTAGGAGGCATTCGACACAAATAGCTTTTTTGCACAACTCAACCTTCAGTCTCAGCAGTTAAGCAGGTAAAGTGAGTAAGATGTTATTGTTGTGACATCTCTGTTATTTTCATACATTTTTGGGGTTTTCCTGACATTAGATATTGCAGTGGAAAAATACAGGAACGTAGAAAAAGACAGTAGAGGAAAGACATGCATCAGAGGTCCACACACAAATAACTCACCTGCTAAGGTCATTTTAGCCCATGTGGTATTTTGCCAGGCAGGCGAGGCAGGCAACTGCTTGGGGCCCTAGGTCAGCGGGGGGCCCATGAGGGCTGACCAACTTTAAACTACAGCAGTGAAAACGTGCAAAGTTTGAAATGACAGTATGAGAAATCTGACCTTCCAAGAGGGTCCCGCCTGACTCCATTTACTCCCATCGCTTCAGTCTGTTTAAACAAACCTAAAGACAACAATGAAATCCACTCACCAAAAATAAAAAGGAATTATATTTTGGGGAGCAAAAAAGAAAGAAGAAAAAAGCCAATAAGACAGTGGTGAGTGAAGCAGAGAATAATAATTAAAATGCAATGCTAAATAACTAAATGCTGCTGCCTTAGTGTAGCCTTAGCTGTAGGGGAGAGACACATGAATAATATAACTTTCATTAGCTTCACAATGTCTCCTTGTTTAGTTTGATGTTTAGCAATAGTTAACTTAGCAGATGAGTCGAGTATGTCCAACTCTGCTAGCTATCATGCGACAGTATCAAGTGTCCATGGCTGAGAGTCAGAACACGGAAACCAGTAGTTTAAGTATTAACACTGCATAACCCGTCAGCTTGGTCTTGGGCATGGTTACTGAAATCAAAATGGTATGTGCTATTACTAGAATAATGTTTTACCCGTAGTTTTAGAGGACACCAGTAATGAATTGATTTTGAAGGGAAATCAGCAGACTTAGATGATACTTTTTTCGATGAAAGCTGTGTCCCAGCAAACTATCAAGTTGTGAATGGTAAGTTATGTAATTTAGATACAAGGAAATATGGATGAGTGCTCTAAACTAATAAAGTGTATCAGTATAAATTATTGTGCTATATATGCAGTGTGGTGTGTATTTTTATTGCATTTTCCATATCTGTGGCAATGACTGTTCAGGATATGAATGACCTGACTGGCTCCTCAAAAGTGAAACCAAAATGTCTCTATCGCCTCCTGCTGTCTGGCTGCAGAATAGGTCCTAAGTCCTGCAACCTTTATGTTAGTGGATGGGATGGGGTCAAACTAAAAGTTCAACAGATGCTTTATTTTTTTTTTTTTTTTTGCCAGTAGGTCTTATCATGCTGCTTTGAATTCATAAGTTCACCTTTTGAACCTATCAGAGCAAAAGTAGAAACAACAATCAAGAACATTCTTGAAAAGAAGAAATGCACTGCCCAGCTCAGCAAAACCAAAAGACCGCAGAAGACAACTAAAAGGAATGATTGCAGCATTCTTTCCTTGGTTAAGAAAAACCCCTCCACAGCATCTAGCCAAGTCAAGAACACTCTCAAGGAGGTAAGAGTAACATTGTCAAAGTCTACAATCAAGAGGCACCTTCATGAATGTAAATACAGAAATTTTACAACAAGATGCAAACCACTGGTTACACAGAACAGGAAGACTGGCTTAGATTTTGCCAGAAAAACACCTAAAAGAGCCTCCTCTAGTTCTGGAAAGAAAATCTTTGGACAGATGCAACCAAGATGAACTTGTACCATAATGATGGAAAGAGATCCAAAGCATACTACATTATCTGTCAAACATGGTGGAGGCAATGTTATGCTGTTGGCATGTATTATGGCTGTGAATGGAAACTGGTCACCAGTGTTTACCGATAATGTGACTGCTGATAGAAGTATCAGAATGAATTCTGAAGTGTACAGGACTATACCAATGACTGTAGAAAACATGGTCAACCTGAAGGTTTCCTTCAAAGTGAAGCCAAAACATCTCTATCGCCCCCTGCTGTCTGGCTGCAGTGTATGTCCTAAGTCCCACTTCGTCCATGTCAGTGGATTGTATGAGGTCACACTAAAATGCAAAAGTTCTCCTCAGATAATTTTTTCCAAAAGATGGTTTGGGCCATTTTACCTTTTTTTTTTTTCATCATCCTTCAAAGGGTCACCTTTCTCACAAGTTTGTTGCGAATTACTAATTTGATGGTATAAGATTTGAGCATAACCTCACAATTGGCAGCTCTAACTTCCAGTCTGGCAAATTTCTGTTTGGGGGCATGTTCTACCTCATGTCTCAACTGGTGTTTGGGCGGACCTTAGTTATGGTCACTCCATCCCAAATCACTACTGTTCAGACTCTGGCTCCAAAGCTGCAAGAGGGTGGCTCCCAAAAAAATGGAAATTTTGGCTTCACTTTTGTACAATGGGAGGAAGTGAAGTTGCATCGTCCATCTTTTCTACAGTCATTGATCTGTAGTGTAGGCCTACTGGTTTTATGATACTGAAAACTGCATATTCAAAAACAAATTTAATCCTCTGCATTGGAACTATTACATTGTACCTGTCAAGTGAATTGTAAACAGTAAACAAATAATGAAAGCTATGCAAAAGAAGAATTTGAGGAATTCTAATTCAATAACCTGAAAGCTTTTTAAATTGATGTTATTAACACATTACTATTATACGATTATACCATCAGATTATATATAGTATAATGGGGATGAATTGGAAGGGCCACCTATGAATTTTTGTCAAGGGCCCAGTAGACTCTAGATTTGCTACTGTGTGCCTTGATCACTGAACTTTAGATTACTTCATTTTCTCACAATTTTGAGAATGACAAGTTTAGTTGGGATGGTGGAGGAGGTCTCAGTAGTAGATGATGCAAAACATTGCAAGACCAGACTAGAACTATGTGCTTGATTAGATAGCATGTCACATTTCTTCCATTAATATTTTATTCTAATCCAGCTTTTCCACCATAAAATGTATAACTGCCAATTTCCTGCTTTTTACATGACTAAAAACTATGATTTTACTGAATGGATTTTGAAAAACATTGCAAAAGCAAGCTTAGCTCATCTTACTTTGTTGACACAAAAATATTCTTTTTAGATGTGTGCAGCATTAAAATTCCTGTGCACAAAGTATAAAATCTGCAATCACGAGGCAAACTTTTACCATCTGTTAACGAAGGCAGATAGAGCTTGCCTTTAATTTAGTGCAACTTTTATGTCTGCCTTTAATGAGTCGTACACCATGTGCGCCAATGTCATATGTAAGCTTGGGCCTTTCCCGTGGTGCATGCCTTCCCTTCTTCCAGTGCTAATGTGCTAATCTACTGTTTAGTCCAACCAGATGGATTTCTCCCCCCACGCTGGGGGAGATGGGGAAGAGAAGGGGAAGGAGGGGGCAGAGGAAGTTACCTGCAGAGATCTCCCCTCATTAAAAATCCCTTTTGCCTAAATTACACACCCCACACTAAGCCCCTCCCTTGCCTGTCTGTCTGTCTTCCAACTCCTTTCCCAGGATAACCAAGAAAACTCAGGCAATGACAGCTCTAGGCACCCAAACTCTCCATCTTTTTCCCCCCCCATGCGCTTTTCACAATTATTCGTTCACATCCATCCAGAGCTAATGTCTGACAGCTAGCCTGAATAAAGTCGTCATACTTTGGCATCCACATCACAAGCCTGTTGGCATATGTGCTGACTTCACATAAAACTAACACATTCCACGCAGTTGATGAAAATAAAATAAGAGCTAGAGATGAAAGTTAGCAAGATCTGAGAGTTAGATTGATTTATGTATAGAAACACAATATGTTAAAGAAAGAGATGGAAAACATGCATGGAGACCAATCATGGAGACCACACATATTCTATCTACCACATGCATACATGCACATGCTAACGGTTCTATTTCCTATGCCCTCTGAATGTCTGTCAAGTTCAGACCACCACGCATGAGTGCAATCAGCAAGAACAGGAGGTGCTGGGCCATGGGCAGGATGGAAAATAAGGGAGGGGAGAAGAGGAAGGCAGGTGGAGGAAGATCTAAAACTCTTCCTCAGGGGGGCAAATAAACAAGAACTGTTTAAAACCTGATTAAAATTCTTGTGCTTTATTACTCTCCTTTTAAGTGGTTGCTTGACAAAAGTCAAGAAAGAAAAGAAAATAAGACAAGAGCGGTCCACTTCTGTGATACTGAAGAGACTGGTTAACAACTCTATAATGCTTATTGAGAAATCCTTTACACTATGAGAGAAAGGGACAGTGGGAGAGTGAAGCTGCTGAAAACCTTCATATCAAATGTTGAACTCATGGAGAAACATGTGACCAGAGTTGAGAGTGGCCATCTTATGCACACACACACACACATGCAGTCACAGAGGCTTCATCTTTCATCGCAAGACAATGATCTCTTTTCCTGGACTGTCTACACACTCACACACTCAAAACCAAAACCACAAGACTAAAAATGGGTCCTTGTCATAGTCTATTAGGAGTAAATTTGCTGTGTCCACAGAGTTGTTTCTCCCTTTCCCATTTCAGCCCCTTTCACTGTGTTTTGATTGCTCACTGGATTTGGTCCTCTCACCGCCTCATCGCATTTAGGAGGATTTAGCTGCTGCCATCAGTCACACAGCGGTCTGATCGGCAGATAACATCAGTTGATGTTTTCCAAATGAGCAAGTGAGTGCTCCTGAAACCATTTTCTCCTGTTTGTCTTGATATGTAGAAGCCCATATTTATTGGGTTTAATTTCAACATCTCATCTTCTTCGTACTTCTCTGTAATCAGCTGCTTCTCTAAGAATCAGATGCAGCAAACAGTTAAAATTTATTCCAAAAAAACTCCACTCAAAATAACTAATAGCTATAGAGTGATGTCCTAAATAAGTATGAAAAAGTAAAAAAGAAAAGAGAAATAAATCAACACTCCATAACTTATACAGTCTCACACAGTTTTCTTTGGATCCTTCTGATAACAGTTGTGCGTGTACTAAATGTTATTTTACCAATTTTGTTTTCAATATTTTTCAGTTTTAGTGATGGGCATAAATCAAATAGCAACCTCCAGAGCTGAAAAATGAAGCCAACACAAAATTTCCTTGGCCACTTTAGGCTGGCTCCATAAGAAAGTCAGTCTCTATAGACTGCTGTGTTAACAATGCCCAGCTTAACAGCAAAATAAACATGCTTACAGCAAGAGAATTCATACTTTCTTAACAATTGTAGAAGGAAAATTATATTATTATTATTATTATTATTATTATTATTATTATTATTATTATTATTATTATCAATTCATTTAAATAGTTTCATTTGAAGTTATGCTTTTTGATGGGCATGGCAGTAGAAGCCAACACAGCTGGATTCACCTCCGGTAAATGTAGTCACTGAAATCAACCTATCATCCACGTTTGTGGAACTGGTGCCTTTTGAAACATTTTAATACAATTACCTGTAGTTTGTTGCACTAGCACCTTCTTCCTGTTTCAGTAAGTGAAATTTTTGTGTTTTGTATGTAGCATGATGGAATAAGAAAATAACTTTTGAAGCTTCATCAGGGGTTCACAAAACAACTTCACTGTGCTATAGCTACTGGATTTAGGTCATTCATGCACTGGGTGTCCTTTGATGTCTTTGGTGTAACATGCTGGGTTTATTGCATTAGTGGGACAGAAGTCACTTCCTATAGTGTTAGTGTTTTGAAGGAGTGCATTTTAACCCAAACATGATCTTATGCTAAAGCTAACCAAGCAGTTTTTAGTGCCGAAACGAAACCAGCCAGTGAAAAGCAAAAGAAAAAAGTGACTGAAAGTGCAAAATAGATTGCAAACCACAAAAGTCTCAAAAGGTGTCATGAAACACAGTTTCTGACCGACAAACCTGCGATTTATGCTACAGACGCCTTCACACTATCATAATCCTGGCTTTGTAGTTGTACCATTATCTCTTAGCACCTCATGTATAACAAGGTGACAAAAAAGGTATCTGAAAAAATGGCATTATATTACATCCCGGGGAAGAGAATGCATTGGTAGAAACCATATATGCAGATGTATTGTTGTTATTGGACCTTTTTGTGGATTACTTTGCATGACTGCATTTTTAATGTTATATTCCATTATTTAAAATGACAATACTGCTGCTAATTTTATAAATACTGTCCCCCACTTAGATAATGTACCTTTGGCTGCTCCCTTGTATTCTCCCCAAAGGGTCGCTACAGTGGATTAATCTGCATTGGTAAACTGGCAGAGGTTTTATGCCATTCCTGACTCAACCCTCTATGGTAAGAGGGGCTTGTGCCCACACATGGAATCAAACCAGGGACCTTTTTTTTGAAAGTGAATGTGTATGCACTGCAAATGCATACATTTTTTCTTCTTTTTTACTTTGTTAATTATTGTATAGCCCAGTTATTTGCACAGACAGTAATAACTTACACATACTGCAATAATGGATATAGACTTTTAATAATTTTTGCATGCTGCATATTCTATATAAATACTTATTTTATATCTGTAGCAAATAAATGATTATTTATTTATTTATTATATTTATGCACTTATTCTTTTATATAGTCTTAATATCTGTTTTGTTTACACATTGTGGTTCAGGGGATGTTTAATCCTGTGTATGTCCTTCACATAGAGCAAAACTGACTAATAAAAATGACTTTGAATTTGAGTTTACATTAGAATATTAAAATTTGTCTGATGTCTGTATGGTCAATATGATGCTACTGCTGTTAGTTTTGCTTAGCTTTTCTAGAGCCAGGAGCAAACAGCCCCCATCAAGTAGAAATAGCAACATGGCTGCATGTAACACTTCAGTCAGTCATTCTTTCACTTTATATTTTATTTGACAACAAACAAAATACACCCTTTAGATAGAGGGCTAACTGGCTTCCCTTATTTCTAGTTATCTTGCAAAGCTAGATTAAGTGGTTGCTGGCTGTATAGCATCATACTCAGTTGTGGTTATGGCAACAAAAAGTTAACATGGGTCTAGTTTCAGTGTAAGCCCTGAAACCTTGAAGATCCTTGCAACATCACCTATTTCATCCATGTAAGTGTATGGTGCAGCAGGAATTTAGGTCCCATAAAGCATTATAAGGAATGGATTAGCACTTCTGAAATCATGTTATGGTATCTGGCTAGGGACAGTTGTAAGCAGAGTAAAACATGGGCTTAAAGTCAAAATCCTGTCATTATAAGACAAATATCTACACAGGGTGATACACAATGATGTATTATTACACTATCGTTACTTATGTATTCTATGTAATGTCACATCAGATGTGTTGCTGGTTTTCCTCCAAGTAAGGGGAGCACTGCAACTTGACGTAAACTCCAGTATTTGCCTTACACATGGAGTAGAGTGAGCACATTTCTGCACAAATGTTGTTCTTCACATTTCAAGTTAATAAACCAATCCCCCAAAACACCAATCCTCACTCCGCACTTGTCTTCTGTTATATTTAGCATGAACTGCATATATTCAAACAAGCTGAAAATGCTGTTATTCTCACTCATCACGATCTCATACAACAGTTGTGTTGCTGAGCAACTCACAGGGGAAAACATCCTGACTGGTCTCCGTTGCCACGTTTTTAGCTGAGGGCTTTACAAAGTTAAGGTTTCCAAACATTTTCAAATAAGGCCCACATAAAAAAAAAAATCTGTTTTGTGCCTGTTTGGCCAAGGCCGATGAAAGCGCATTAAAACTCAGCAGTAAAGAAGCATGACCCATTTAAGGTTGCAAACTACAGTTAAGAGTCTAAGCTGTAAATCACAGGTCTGACCATGGCCCAAGAAAGTTCAAAGTACGTAATGTGTTACATTTACAGAAAAAAAGCATAAATCAACCCTCATTCTGTTTATCTGTATGTTGGTCTTCTCAAACTAGCTTTCACTGCAAGACTTGTAGGTAGACACTGGCAGCATGGTTACTCCTGGACTACAATATTTACAGGACTGTTTAGACACTTGATTTGTCAAATGATTACACTGTGCCTCTGTCCACGCTGTGTGAAAATCATAGGAAACTTGATGCAAAGAGAACAAAGTTAAATGAATAAGACCAACTCTGGAGAAAGAGCGGGGATGAATATATGGTGAAACAGAGAGATGGGGTAGATGGGGATTTGATGAAAAGTCAGAGGGAAAGACAGCATAAAGAATAAGGGAAAAATATCATTATGATGTTAAAGACTATGTTTGTCAGGAATAAGATGCCCAGATACTGTGAGGCTCCAACATTCATATCATACTTTGTTTCAGGCCTGTAAACACTCATTCATCACTATGCAGCCCAAGAGACTGCCTGTCATAATTACCTGCCCCTCTCGGAGCCCATTATGAAAGGGAAACAAACTGTCACATACACCATTAACTGTTCCTATGACCTCCAGTAATACGGGGTGTTTTTAATAAACCTATAAATGCTGTTTACATAGCCAAGTCAGAGGACATGGACAGTGATACTCCCTGACAGTAATGCCCGCTGTTAGTCTGCCTATGTCTAACCAAAACACTTTTTCTTGGCTCACTGACGGAAGAAACTTTCTGAAACTGAGCTTTCATAGTACCACACGGTCAAGACATATTTAGGTGAAGAATCTGTAATTCTGAGCCTTCTTTGAGCTCTAGCTTTGTGATTCATTGGCAGAAGATGCAGTGTGTACAAATTTGTACTTGTTACAAAGGCACTGCAGAACCTTTTCAATCCATGAAATGTCCAGGCAAGGCCAGATTTAAACTATTCACCATTATTAAGATCACTCCATCATGAAGAATAAGAGAAAGAATAATAAATACTTTATTTAATCCAAAAATTGGTAAATTGCTGTTACAGCAACCAAAACATGAAAAACTCTGCTCATTAAAATAAATACAATATTACAGAACAAAATAGGACAGAAATATAAAAAATACACTAAAGAAGGTGCTCCGTTAAACAGAAGATACAAAAAAGTTAAGAGTTTAATGACTCCAAATGTAGTCATTAAACTCTTCACTTCAATCTAAAAAGAATCCAGGTTTTGTGATAGGAGGTGGTAAAAATTTTCTGTATCTATCCCCGTGGGAGCGGACCTGAAACAGACGTTAGAGAAAAGTGTTCAACGCATGTCCAGTAAGGGGTGCAGAGGGTGGTCTGGATCCATTAATTATCCACAGTCATTTCACCACAACCACAATCATTTGGATAAACTTTCCATAAGCCAATGGAGGAATCCGAACTGTGTGTTGAAAAAACTGGATTCAAACAGTAACATCACTGACAATATGTATGGAAGTAATTTTATCTATATAACACATGTAAAAATCAAGTAAGAAAATGAAAAGAAAGAACAAAAAGTTTATCAGACTCCCCTTACACATATTCACACTACTGGCATAAAATAACACAACAAGCTGTTCTCCATCCACAGTTCCAGAAATTAGTAGTTGTTGAATGCTTGATGATAAAGGTGTGTCTTTAGATTACAAAACCGCCACAGCTGATGTATAATGTACAGTTGATGGGAGAACATTCTTATTTCTTGGTGCAACAACAGCAAAAGCACAACCCCTTTTTTGCATAAGCTTCAGCCAGTGGATGGGTGTGACAAGGATACAGACCTTAAGGAACTTGAGGGAGTATATGGACACAGCCTATCTGCCACATATGTAGGTGCAAGACCATTTAAGGCTTTAAACACTAAGAAATCTATTTTATACTGGATTCTGTAAAGCGCAGGGAGCCAGTGCAAGGTCGTTAGTGCTGGATTAATGTGATCTCTATTTTTTGTCCAAGTCGGTAGTCTGACTGAGGCATTTTAGGCCTGTAAACTTAAATTAGCAAGAGATGATTCCCTAACTCTAGTATACAGTGCATCATACTGTTCCAGTCTAGATGTAACAAAGAAAAGTACAACCAAAATTCCAAAAGCTCAGGATGCTGTGTATTTTGTAGACAGCTTCTTGCAGATTGCTGAACTTTTGCCCATCTTTACTTCTGAGAGACTCTGCCTTTCTAAGGTGCTCTTTTTATACCCAATCACATTACTGGTTTCTTATCAATTTCTCCTCCAGCTGTTTCTTTTTAGTATCACTTACTTTTCCAGCCTTTTGTTGTCCTTGTTCCAACCTTTTTGTATTGTTTTGCAAATCATTGTATTGTTTTGTTTTTTTTTTTAATTTATATTTCACACAGTGTCCCAACCTTTTTGGAACTGGGGTTTTACATACTCATTGGAGCCACCGTGTATCTAAACCTATAGATAAGGGTAGCTATAAGCTGTTATTGGGACCAGTTCTCAGATGAAAAGTTGAACTGATTGATTCAAATACAGGCAAGAGCACAGGGGAAACTGTCCTCATTGAAAGGAACACTCCCTCTGAACCACCCATTTGTGCCAAATCACATAAAAATAATCAAAACATTATCTCATCTCTGCTAAATTAAACAACACACAAACAAACAAATATCACCTTGGGGTGGCAGCATGATGTCAGCAGGTGTGGTCAGTGCTATCCAGCTGCATCCTACTTGGCAGGGCATGAGCAACATCCTCACTGCCTCATTAACAAATCATAAAATCCTCACATGGGCATGTGTAGCTTGTGCGCTTGTGTTTGTTGCGCAAGTGTGTGGGTGAGAGACAATGTTCAGAGAGTTAGTTCATGGGAAAGATGAAAGAAAGCTCAAGTGAGTCAAAATGTGGAGCTTTCTGGAGTAATTAAAGGGTGTAGGACTGTTAGTGTCTCAGCTGGTGTGTGAGTAGAATTAAGTCAACCACTTAGAACATTCTAAACTATATACAGTTGTAAAGAAGAAAGTGCAGCCTCTCTCAGTTTTAAGGTTTTATATACTGGAGCATAATTTTAAAAAAAATCATGTGGGCATTACCAGGTTCTAAAATTATTTAACCTTCTGGAGTCGACGGATGCACCGGTGTTTCCAAATCACACGACTGCATGTGATCACATGACTGCAGCCCCTGCACATAATATCAAAAGTTCATTTGTGTGATTTGGATGTGCCAGCACATCCACTGACTCCAGAGGGTTAAATACAATCTCGTCTCAACAAAAACACACACAGGTTCTGTCTCTCATTGCTGTCTGTGTCTCTCTTTCCTCTCCTTTCTCGCTTCTCTCTCCCCTCACCCCCAACCAGTCAAGACAGATGGCTGTCCCTCCCTGAGCCTGGTTCTGCTGGAGGTCTCTTCCTGTTTAAAGGGAGTTCAGTCCTCAGTCGCCAAGTGCTTGCTCAAAGGGGAGCATCTGATTGTTGGGGTTTTCTCTATAATATTATAGGGTCTTTACCTTACAGTGTAAAGCACCTTGAATTGACTTTTGTTGTGAATTGGTGCTATATAAATTAATAATGCTATTATTTATTTAATAAAATGAAGTTAAAATGGAGAAGCTATGCTGAAAAACTAAGTACACCACATGATTTAATAATAAAATCACCATGAGCAACAACAACTTGAAGTAATCATTTTCTCTGTGACTTTGTCAGTCTCTTAAATAGCTATGGAGGAATTTTGGCCCACTCTTCTTTACAACATTACCTCAGTTCATTGAGGTTTGTGTGTATTTGTTTTTGCACAGCTTTTTGCAGCAAGGTATTTCAATCATGTTGAGGTCTGGACTTTGACTGGGCAATTGCAACACCTTGATTCTTTTGTTTTTCAGTCATTCTGATGTAGATTTGCTGATGCATGACCCAGTTTAGGTGAGGCTTTAGCTGTCGGAGAGATGGCTTCACATTTGACTCTTGAATACTTTGGTATACAGAGGAGTTAATGGTCAACTTAGTAACTGCAAGGTGCCCAGGTCCTGCGGCTGCAAAACAAGCCCAAATCATCACCTTTCCACCCCTGGAGGGTTAGTATGAGATGTGTGTTGTTTTGCTGATTTGGCTTCACCACATGTGGTGCTGTGCATTCCCACTTTGGTCTTTTCTGTAAAAAGGACGATGTTCCAGAAGTCTTGTGGTTTGTTCAGATGTAACTTGCAAACCTAAGTTGTATTGCCATTCTTTTGAGACAGAAGAGGCTTTTTTCTGATGTTCTTCTATACATACCATACTTGTTCAGTCGTTTCCTGTACTTTCATGAACTTTAATATTAACATGCTAACTGAAGCCTGTAGAGTCCAAGATGTAGTTTTTTGTTTTTGCAGTTTTCTTGAGCATTGCACAGTTGATCTTGGAATGAATTTGCTGATAGATCCAGTCCTGGAAAGATTGGCAGCTGTTTTCCACTTGTGAATAATCTTTCTCACTGTACAGTTATGGACTTCAAAATGTTTGGAAATGGCCTCATAACCCTTCCCAGATCAATTTGCAGCAACAATTGCTTCTGTAAGATCATTGCTAATCTTTTTCCTCCTTGGCATCGAGTTTACACACACCTGAAAGCCAGCACACTGCCAAAACTTCTGCTTTTATAGAGGTGGTCACACTTGCTGATGATAAAATTATCAAGTACATTTGATTAGCAGCACCTGGCAGCTACTTACTCTCATAACTGGGTATGGAAACAGTAAGGATGTACTTAATTTTTCACACACCGCTTCTGCAATTTGGCTTAGTTTTTCTTAAATAAATAATGACATGGCGTAATATGACTTGCGTTGTTGTTCATCTGAGGCTGTATTTAAATAACTTTAGAACCTGCTAAGGACCAGATAATTCATTTATGTCATGATACATAAAAGTTTAGACATGAAAGAGGGTGTACTTTCTTTTTCACATAAATGCATCATGGATTCACAGATGGGCTGCTAAACAGCTGAATGATAAAGTTGAGACTTGAGTAATGATGAAGGCCCGAATGGACAAAAGCCAAAACAAAGCTCAGTCTTATTCGCTGATCTGTTTTATAAAACTCTACTGGTATGGACTTCAGTAGGAATGCAATAATATTCCACTCTATAAACATCAGTCCAAACCATATTCCTTGTAAATTCTTCAGCTTTAATATCATTTTTCTGTCGGTATATGTGAACCATTTATGTGCCGCCTTCTCCATCCTCAATCTGTTAGAAGCAGTCAACATCTTTGGAGTTTATTTGGAGCCACAATGACACGTGGCAGTTTTGTAGGGATGAAAAATATCCCCCGGCCCTTAATGCATGTTGCAACCCTATGGTTGTGAATTCATAAACTTTAAGTCACAGACATACACACTTGTACATGTGTGTGCGCATGACTAGGCTATAATATGTTTGGACGGCACAGGATGCCAGGCAGTGCCCTTTAAAGGTTCTAATGTGGCAGTGGTTTCATGGTGGTTGGCACAGATCAGCAGGAAGAGGGCAAAGAGAGGGGTATTTTTAAAAAAAAAAGAGGGAAGGAGGGGAGAAGAGGGAGGGAAAGAAGGATTTGGGAGCAGGAGCAAGCTAAAGAAAAAAGAGCTATAGTTACACAGGCACACCACAGGCATCAAACAGTTGTGAATATATGAATTCCCACTCTTTCTCCACATCTCACTGCATCCCTCTTTTTCTCCATCCATCTCCCACTCTGGGTCAGCGGCTCATTCACAGTATGGTCCTGGGGTGATCAGAGTGTACCCTGCCCTCTCTCGCTCTGCTTTCGTTCTCTCTCCATCTTTCATCCCATCTTTTCTTTTTGCCGTGGAGCGAGGGGGGCAAACAAAACAGTCATACTTCCCCTAAACTCATCTTTTATTAATCAGACCTCAGCAGTGTGTCAGGGGGAAGAGTGACGCACACGGGTTTGTGAGTTTAAAATGTGCTCAGTGAACACACACACACACACACACACACACACACACACACACACAAGAAAGACCAAGAGCCTGCAACTGACCACTGACAAATGCCTCGGGGTGTTTCATATTTCCTCTGCTGCAAAACAGACCATCACAAAAAACACCAGCTCTCTGTTTGTGTCTGAGTATGTGTCAAAGAGAGAGACAGAGAAAGAAAGAAAAAGAAATTAGTGAGACAGATGACTTGAAAGCACCACACGACCACCTCCCTTCTGTCATTCATAAAGCTTCTCTCACTCTCTCCATTTCTTTCCACCTCCCTCACACACACACACACACACACACACACACACACACACACTTGCTCGCTCTCTCGCTTTCTCTCTCTCTCTCTCTCTCT